>SSNR01000041.1:2273682-2347524 GCA_006937965.1 Callopanchax toddi | reverse complement strand
TCAGAGAGACACTCCCAGGTTCAGTTCTCACCTGGGTAGGTGTCTTTGTGTGGACCTTGACTGTCCTTCATCAGTGCTGGGTGGTTTTCTCCGGGTGCTCCGGTTCCCCCACCTTCCAGATTCTCAGGTCCCTTTATGAGTGTGTGTAGTCCAACAAAACATCTCCAGAACCTTTCTGTGGGATGGAAATGTTCTCAGTTCAGTGAGAATCGCCTCCCCTTTTATTTCATGACCATCGTGATCAACCATTGAAGATACATAATGCACGAGCTGAAACAACTTTGATGGAAGATTTGACATCAATTTCCTGGACAATAGGAAAAGCTCTAAATGGTTGATTGCATCAAATCATCACTAAGGTAACTAGAATTACCCGAACTAGTGAAGCACCATTGGATTCATCTTTTTCAAACAAACCAGAACGCCTTGAGGTCCTCCCGGAGGAGCTGGCTGAGTAGAAGACTCCCTAGTTGGGATGCTGCCACCAGACCCGGACCAGGATAGGCAGAAGACCAGAGCGAGTAGTTAAAACCTACAACTGGTCTATCTGTCATCATATCACCTCGATAGTCAGAAAGTTGACTAAAAAACAACTAAAGATGGGATTTGTTTTGTCCCACAGTAAAATATTCACAGACGGGAATCTCCACACAGAAACTGTGTAATCAGTTTTGTGATTTTCTAATGGAAACACTTTCAAAGACAGTCCAGAAGTTCACATGTGGCTTTAAAAATACAAGCCAATTGACCCTGGATCAATGTATGAAAAAGAGCACTGAAGAAGAAATTCAATCAAAGTTACTCTGTAACTAAACTAAATCTAAATGGAGAAGTCCATTCTGATGATATGGATATTGCAAATGAGTTCAATTTTTATTTTTTGTTTAATCTGTGGACAGGGCTTGCAGCAAACTTTAAACTCCGCCCTGTGTCATGTGAGGAGGTGACAGATTCTTCCACATCTTTCTACATCACACAGGTGGATCAAGATAAGGAGAAGTTTTAAAAGTTTTGAATCTGGAGCACATGATGATGTTCAAAGTAAATATGGATCATCCCGGACAAGCCCCCAATTTGACCCATCTCAATTGTACCAGTAATCTCTAAAGTCATTGAAACGTTGGTTACTGAACAATTGATGAGTCTTTTGGACATCAATCACCTTCTTAATCCTAAACACTTTGGATTCCGACGAAAAACTTAACAAAAATGGCCGAATGCATTTTTGCAGTGGTCATTAAGGGTAGTCTAGATCAAGGTAAAGGTTTTCTTAGACTTAAAAAACCTTTTGATACTGTAAACCACAAAGTGCTTCTGTTGAAATTAAAACTACATACAAACAGGCATTAATGTGGTTCACATCTTATCTTGAATCTAGACAGCAATGTATAAAAATAAACAGTGTTAAAGCTATAATGCAGAAATCTAAGCTAATATTCATGCCCAGGGTTTTGCATTGAGTTTGGATGAAGAGACTTGCTTTAGATTTAGTGTTTTATTATAGAGCTGCGATGTCAGCCCTCCTTGGCTTAACAATAAAGTGGTCTCTGACAGTGTAGAAGTTTCATTAAAATGAAGCTTCTGCTTTGTAAATATAAAAAAGGGATCTTGGCAAACGGTATTTATTGCTAAGTTGCTCAAATGATGCCAGTTTGATGCCTTAAGAATCAAACATTCAGGTCCTGAGGTAAAGTGTTCCATAACTGTGAGACTTTGAGAACCATGATTGTCCCATGTGGTTCTGCACCTTTTGACTCTGCAGTTCCCACTGATCCCAGCTCTTGTTCTCACCCCTACAATATTGTACTTTTTTATTAACTGACAATCTACTTCAGGGGCAAAACCATTTGTACATGTGATATAATATAATTTTCATAAATGAAAAAAGATTAAAGTTGTCAAAACTCAGCAAGTGGTACTTTGACAGTGATACCACTTTACTGGTTTCTGATCAAATACTTTTAGGGTTTGTATAAGGACCTTCAGTTTGAAAAGAGCAGATGCTCTTTTCAACACTCTGTTGGGAAATTTCAAAATATTTGGGGCCCTTTTCTTGATGTTTTTCAAAATGTGTAGACTCAGTGATGATTTAGCTGAATTTATTATAATTTTTTAATGAGAATGTGTTCCCCATGTTAGGGAAGGCTGATGTGAGAACATAGGGCAGAGACAAATGGGATTGTTCTGAAGCAGTTGTTTTACTGTGCCTTTTCTCTTATTAGTATATGGTTTATTATATATTCTTTATTGATTTCCTTGGCGAAATTCATCTCTGCATTTGACCCATCCTCATTGTTTGAGGAGCAGTGGGCTGCCAACTCAGAATGGCACCCGTGAGGTGGTTGTTGGGGGGGGGGGGGGTTCAGTATCTTGCCCAAGGATACTTCGACACATGGCTGGGCCTTGAACCCACGCTCTCTGACATGGAAGGCGATCTCTTTTGCCACTGTGCCACGGCTGCCCCATATGTTCATTCCTTTCTGTAACCTTGTTTTCTAATGTATATGTCTGTAAAAAACAACAACATAAATCTTAATAAAATGATGATGTTAAAAAAAAGTTGCAAAAAAAAAAACAAAGTTGCAAAAAAAAAAAAAATCCCCTCCGCAAAATCGCCACCTTACCGTGGTGGAGGGGTTTGCGAACCCATGATCCTGAAGCTGTTTGTCTGGGTGACCAGTCCCTGTTGGGGTCTCCCATGGCAACATGGCCTCAGGTGAGGGGTCAGACTAAGAGCGATTCAAACACCTGAGGAGGACCTGTAATATGGAGGCAGACAGGGTGGACCTACTGGGGCATCCTGATTCTTTAGCTTCTCATATTTGCTTTACCTCCTCGTTGTCACACCAAAAACCAAAGGCACTGGTAACGGTACTCTCAGTAATGAGATGGGGTTCGATTCCCTGCAGTGTCTTTCTCACTGTGTTGATACCGACAGGAAAGAAAACTGAGTTTTATGAGAAATGTCAGAAAAATCATCATTATTATTAGAAATTATTTTATTGGTTGTACATGTTCTTAAAGTTTGGTTTGTAGTTTTTAATAAGTGTTTGAGTTGAACTTAAAGTAGTGTGGCTCTGTGTGGATTTTTTTCAACCATGATTAAAAAAAGACTCGGTTCAGGTCGGACTCAGGTCCGATTTTTAACGTGATGATGTCGGGCTGGTTTGGGCTTCATGTCCTTCCTAGTTTTAATCACCACTAAACAGCTCAACTCTGCCACCTGCTGATGTAAACCAGTGTCTGCAGTCTAGTTAAAATGTGAACTCTGGGTTGTGTTTTCTAACGTAATGAGTGTTAAATAGAATTTATATAGCAGCTCTAACATGTGATTCCAATGTAAAACTCCGTCTTTAGTGCATTTATTGAATCAAACTATATTAAAGTAAAAAAATGGAGGCTTGAGGTTGGGGGAGTTGAGGTGTTCGAGCAGCAGCACAAATGGATCCAGCATCTCTAGAGCTGACAACTCTGAGGAATTCACTTCAGATTTCTAACTGAAATTAATTTAAAATGCATGAATTAAAAGTTCCCATTGCTTTTTTTCTTGATACAGAGCAGTAACAGGAAGAAGGGAGAGTGCACCTTGAGGCCAGCGTCCACCAGGACGTGCATGTTGGTTCGACTGCTGACCAGAGCTTTCTGACCTCCTCTCTTTGGAGTTGGAGGCAGGAGGCAGCCTGGGGTCAGGAGGAGGCTTCGCTGATGCTTTCTCTTTACAAATGACTCCAGACAGGTTAGTGAAACTAGAGCAGCTCTGACATCAGTCGGAGTGAGGCTGTATGCGCTTAGCAGCAGCAGACTCTGGCTCACCAGACCATGGCCAGGTTAGTGAAACTAGAGCAGCTCTTTGAAATTAAAAAAATCTAATTTATCATTACAAGAACTTTATAATAATTCCTGCTTGCATTATGAGATTTATGTCCAAAATAAAAAAATTTAAAAGTTGTCTTCCAATAGTTATTTCAGTTAAATCAGCCAAAAACTTTCAGCTGCACAAAAAAATGTTGGTAACAGCTCTCAAAACCACAATGGATGCATTTCTAAAAAAAAACAAAAAAAAAAACTTTATAAAACTTACTAAAAACTACGGAAAGTCTTTTTAGTCAAATTTAAAGCTGCAAGGATTTCAGCAGGAGAGCATGTTTTTAAACCAACGTCCCACACGGCCCCTCCCAAAACATAAATTCTCCCCCCTCCCGGTTTCTATAGCCCCACCTCGACACGCGCGAGCTTCTGCTCAAACTACGATTACATTGCAGGTTTCAATCATTCACAGCTCACAAATCAAGTTGTACGAAGCTCTGACCCCTGTCCTTATCTGCTGTGCTTATGATGCGTGGCTCTGCAGTGAGCTGCAGCTGAATTTGCCTCTATCACCCCAGATTTTGCAAATTCGCCTGTGGGACTAAAGCTGGAGAACCCGGAAATGATTAAAGGATTTGTTCAGAATGAGTTCCCGACCAAAATAAACGCGTATCCTTGGCAAGCCTTGCCATTTTGTGTGGAGAAATGTTTAAATAATAAAAATAAATCCATCAGTAGCCAGGGAATGGGGCTACTGATGGGGGCGTGACGATCAAGGTGTTCTGATCGCTTCTGACTGAACACCGTTAGTATTAACGTTCATTAGCTCGTATAAAAGTCCAGAACAACACGTTATCTTAGACAGAAATAGATGAGTCTGGTTGCTCCATCAGAGCGGAGTTCAGCTGACAGAGAGGGTTGGAGGATCAGCTGGTCCGAGCGCTCACGCAGCAGAGAATGGATCAGATATATCGATCAGTGGTCCTTTTGTTCTGGTCAACTTAAATGACTGATTCTGATAGAGAGAACTTGATATGTGATGACAAAATGAACGTCTTTCTCAGAGGGGAATTTTTTATCAGCAGATTCAGAGCGCGAGCTGTCGGGTCGGGGAGGATTTAGCAAACGCACGAGCGCTACTGGATCCGTGTCCCGAACCATAGAGGGCGATCCGTACAGATCACGGATCTATTGTGACCCGTTGCACTCCTCCTGGCCATGTGTGAGTTGCGTGCGCGGGTTGGATGAACTGTGATTGTGTGTGTGTGTGTGTGTGCGTCAACAGAGCAGTGCGTAAGGGCGCGGTGTCACGTGCATTAGAGATGCTGTGAGTTTGTGTGTTGGAGGTCCTGCCATGTGTGTGTCCACTAGCTTCAGAGGTCATGTGATGTGAGCACTCATTCACTGAGCTGCAACAGGATGTGAAGCTCGTCAGATTGAGGGGTCTCCCATCGGAGCCGCGGAAGCGCTGGTCCGCAAAGGCGCGTTCGGGCAGTCGGTTCTGGTACGCATGAATGAAATCCGGTTCTGATGCGGACCAGCGGCCTGGATATGTGCAGGCCTGACTATAAAATAGACATTTTTAAAAAGTACAGGAATAAACCAACCCTTTTAAATTTGACCCAAAAGGCTTTCCATAAAAATTCTGCCTCTTTTGAACCATTTGAAAATTGTAATTGTGTCCCAATTTGAATCATTTTCAGAAATTATGAATGCTTCTCTAAAGATTTGTTTGTTTGACAGAAAAGCACATACTTTATCAGAATTATGGAGCACTGATTAGTTTTCACATGAATTTTTTTTTGGGTCACCCTGTAAAAAAATCAGGAATTCTCAAGTAAGCAGGTTCAAGTCCAAGTGAAGCCACGAGTCATCGGTGTTAAAGCCCAACATGGAGTCCAGTCCTTTGTGACTTCTTTAAGATGAGTCTAAATGAATCAAAACTGACTCGACTCAAGTCCAGGTCATGTGACTTGAGTGTTTTGGTCCATATGTTTTAGTTTGAACTAGGATTACTGGAGTGTAATACCAAATAACTCCAGCAGATGGAACCAAAGCACAAAGGTGGATTAAAGCAGCAGAGTTCAACACAGTTAACTCCTTTTCCAGTTCTGATCTTTTTTCAGACAAACCTGTAAGGTAACAGCAAAATAAACATTTCTGAGATGAAACGGTGAGCGCTTTGAGGTCTCATCACTAATGTGTTGCTTTAACAACAGATTCACTGAACAAATACTGGGCTCCATGCCAAATGAAAAACGTATAAATCACTCAGTTTCTTCTTGAAGTTAAACGGAACGACTAAGTGTTTATCTGCTAAAATCCTCTGGGAGTTTGTCAAATAAAAAAAAAATTGACTAGACATTATATCTTTATTTTTCTCTATATAAAATACGTCAAAATGTCAACAAATTGCAGCTAATTAGTTCAAATTATTTTGCTTAGTTGCACCACTTTGATTTTGTAGCCCAGTATCATTTACAATCCCAACGTCTGAAACACAAACGGTGCTTCTAATGTTCCTGACTCATGCTGACCCATATTTTTTCCAAGCTGGCAGACTGACCTGGAAGTATTTTTAAAGTATAGTTTATTACATCTCCTTCCCACCACTGGAGTTGTATAAGATTTGTGATATTCTTCTCTGACTCTTCACTGGAACAGTCAGCAAAGGGGGAAATACAGGTTTTGTGACATTAAAGAGAGGACAGAGGTAATGATAAAGCAGCAAGAAATGAGGATAAGATCTATATTTTTGTTTCAAATTGAGTTTAAAGGCACACTATGTAATTTTTTTTTTTCATATTTTAAAATCTTTTCCTTGAGCCAGTATGTGCTAATATGACACTTTACAGGGTTAATGAAAAATCACTCATGATACCACGTTTGCAACTTCTGAGTTTCCGGTCTATTGCCCCTGAAGATTTCTTTGAAGGAGTAAATAACTGCTCCTGTAGAAAACTGTGAAGGCTGAGGAGACATTTCAACAGGTAGATTTAGGTGTTTAGAAGCTGAAACAATATGCGAACTTTATAATGCAGTGATTTAAAACGGACACCAGAGGGAGCCCAAAACAAGCAAAACTGCATATTATCACTTTAAAAATAGCAGAAATCATGAGCTAAAAACACTCCAGCGCTAGCATAACAGCTAGCCACTTTGGGTTAGCCTAACCCTCATGAGACATGTGACTTCCTGGGTACCGTGACGGCGACGGAGATCTTGCAATCGTAGTATTCCGGATCTAATCACCATGGGGCTAAGTGACTTTTCATTAACTCTGTAAAGGGTCATATTAGCACATACTGGCTCAAGGAAAAGATTAAAAAATATGAAAAAGTTGCATATTATCACTTTAAAATCTCTTCCTGCTTGAACACAGCTGATTTTTATTGAAAGAGTAAATAACCGCTCCAGTAGAAAAAAAATGAAGGCCTAGGAGACATTTCAACAGTTAGATTTAGGTGTTTCTGAGCAAAAACAATGCTAACGCTTTTACGACAGGGACTTAAAACGGACACTAGGGGGTGCCAAAACAAACAAATCTGCATAGTGTGCCTTTAAATGACTCTCAGGAGTTGGAAAAAAGAAAAAACTCATCACATAATAATAGATGCAGGTCTAAAATGTCTGTCAAAGCCATTTCTAAGGATGTAATTAAGTATAATGTATATTATTCAAGGAAAACATGTTACTTTTGTTATTTTATTTTTCACATGATGGGAAGCAGCCATTCAAGCAGCCAAGAGGAAATCAGTTTCATTAAATTAATGGGGAGTTAAATGTCAGAGGTTGTCCTCCTGACTAACAATGGAGGCACAGGGTGTTCTAAAAATACATGACGTTTTGAAGGTAACCAAAAACCACAGCTGGCGTTTCCCTATTGAGTTGGTTTAGGTTTGTAAATTTCTACAATAATCATTTAGCTGAAAATAATTCAGAGAATTGGTCAGACAGTTTTTTTTTAAATGACTTTATTTATTATGGGATAACTTTTCCCAGCATTAAAATTCAATAGAACTTCCCACATTTCCTAAAACAGGTATTGCATATTTCCACTATGACTAGCTTATTTAAATTTTTTTTTTATTTTTTTTAAATCTTGGAAACCCTCACTACTGACTGACCATAACCAAAGAGCCCCGCCCCCCCTCTTCTCCTCCTCCTCCCCCCCTAACAGATAACAGCTCAGCTTCAGGAGCTGTCAGCCACTCTGTGTGCACGCTTCACACTCACCATCCCTGCTCACCACATCCTTTACCTCACCTGGTTCTGACAGAATAAGAGCTTTAACGTCCTGTGAAAATGATCCTCTGGCTGGCCTTGCTGGTGTCTCACTGCACCTTGAATGGAGCTGCTGCAGAAAACACACAACTAGAGAGGATTGAGAGCTGCCACACAGGATGTTCTCAGGTAAAACTTCCTTTTAAGAACTGCTGCTTGCTTTCTTTTTGTTTTTTGCTGCTTCTAATAGATCGCTGTATTGCTACAATTTCTCTTCCTCGTGGGCGAAGCTGGACTCAGATGTGTGTCACACTCGTGAAAGAGATCTGTTTTGTTTACTTCCACGCAGTTTGAGGTTTTTCAGGTAAACTTGTAAAAGTGATGTCCTTTAATGCTCCCTGAGGTGAGATGGGGAGAAGCGCGGTCGGCCGTAAAAGTCTTGACACCGTATGACTCATTTAGTGAGTCACAAAGGCATTCCTATAAGGACAAAGACTGCAAAACATATTTTCGTGAGCTTATGTTCAGAGAGCAGGGGGAATCCAACCTGAGCTGATGTGTGCTCTCTTTGTGTTTTGGTCTTCCTTCCCCCTTTGTGTTGAACTTGTCACATGAAGGAAAACATTTTTTGTCTCCTGCAAGTTTCTGCAGAAACTCTCCCATCTGTGTTTTTGAATCTTGAGTGTGAGTGACATAATCTTGTGAATGAGTTACCTTATGTGATGTTTTGTTTGGTGCAATAAAAAAGACGAACAGCTGAAAAGAGCATCAGCTTTTTCAAATCAGAGGGTTTTCCTAGAAAGATACCACATTCAGCCAACTTTTTTGTCTTTGATATGCTTGTTTCGTGCTCCTGACTCGCTTTAACTCGGTCAAAAATAATCGCGTTGATTGATTTCCTACCCACACTACAATTTGACTAATTTCTGAACTTTTGAAATCTCTCAGACTCATGCCACAAACATCTGTTATTCATCTTAACAAATAATCCAGTATTTCCTCATTTCTACTCACTGAGCCTCCCCACTTAAAAGAGAGGAAAAAAAACTCAAGTTTGCGCAAAAAAGGAAAAAAAAAGACTTGAAAATGTATAGTAGAACCTTGAGGGCTTTTACGAAGAATACTGTTCTTTCATAAAACACGTAAAAACAGCTTTGACGCCATAAATTTGACAACCACTAAAAAAAGAAAGATATTAACTGATTGGTAGGACAGTGTTTTTGAATGTAATTTTGGATACAAGCCTAGGAGCGTTTGACAAGTTCAGTGATGCATGTTGCATTTGCATCTCGTAGAGACATGTCTTTTTCTTTAAACTGTGCACCAGTTGATAGACTTGCAGCTAAACCATGAATTAGTTCTCATCAGTATGCATGCTGAGTTTCATTCCAAAGTGCAATGAGGATGTAGAAAACCCTTCAATTACCCTTGTTGTCCTTAAGTTTAAAATATTAACAGAAAAGTGTTTCATCTCCGCTCTTTTTTTCTTCCTGCAGGGACTTAACTGCAGGAACAAGCCTGATTGTGAGTATGAACACACTCATCCTGCAGCAATGCATGCACACACATCAAAATACGTCAATTATATACGATATTATGTTTGAAAACAAACCGCATGGCCTCATTAACAACATCATGTGACTCAAAGTTCGAACAAAACACAATGAATTTTAATGGAAATGAAAGTGTGTTCCGCCTTTTGTGAGGTATTAGAAACTTTTAGGGTGTATCTAACTTGTAACTTGCCAAAAAAGCATCTAATTTATGGATAGTGTGCCAAACACGTACTACAACATATTGAGCAACAATATATATATTTTTAAGACAACATGACTTTTAGTAAGATAGCAGGAATTCATTTTCTTTCTTTGAAAAGCGCATCATTCCTTCTCTGTATCCCGATCAGATTGGTTTCCTCCTGCGTGTCAGAACCCCGCCAAAGGGCTCAACAACTCCTTTGTGTTTGGTAACGTGGACATCTCCACAGTCATGAAGTGCGAAAAGAAGCAGAAGTGCACGCTCCACCTGAGAGTCCAAGTGGTTTTACAACTTTCTGGTAGGTAATTGAGACTGTTTTCCACTAGAGGATGACTGATAAGTGAACAGGAAATGTTTCTTTGATTAAAGAGATTCCAAATCAAGCTTCCTTATCCAACTTATCTGAAGGAACTCTGAGGCGTTCCCAGGTGAGCTATGAGATAAAATCTCTCCAGTGATTCCTGGGTTTGCCTTGAGGTCTTCTCCCGATGGGGCATGTCTGAAACACCTTCTTTAGAAAGCGCCTTCTTAGTGGATTCTAAGAAAGGTGCTCCCAGAAGTTCTCAACAAGAATACAAATGCACACAAGAAGGCCCCATTTGATTAGCATGCAGCACCTTCTTGATGTGTTGTAAAATATGACTTTCTTGGCACAGATTCCTAGCCTAGTGAACTAGACCGTCAGTTCTGCTCTGCAGAAATTTGGTCTAGCCACGCTCATTGGAACCTCTGCAGCCCACTGATTGGTCCGGGCCAATCACAGCGCTCTAATGGTTTTGTGGGCGGGATTAGCCGATGACGGCAGAGCTCCGAGTTCCACTCTGAATTTAAACATGGCGGCAGCTCCGGCTCCGCTTGAAACTGTTTTGTCATCAACTTTGGACGATTTAGATTTGGGCTTTTCTTTAAGACGTGAACAGATAGAGGAACTTAAGACTTTTATTTTGAAAGAGGATTTATTGGCCGCTTTGCCGACGGAACGCGGCATATTCGCCGACAGCACAGCCCACAAGCTGGTTCCGGTTGTTGCACTGATTGGTCCTAGCGCTATCCAATAGCATGTAAAGACAGTTTGATTGACAACCGTTGATCCCGCCCCTATGAATGAGTCGTTTCAGTGAACCGTGGCCAGACTATATATAGCCTTGGTTTACCAGGCTAATAGATTCCAGTAGGGAGGGCAAAAATCTCGAAGTACCCTCCCTTCCCAATCTTTCTTCAAGGAATGGGAATGAATGGTACAATTTAAGGGTAACCTCAGGAAGGTACTTTAAAGATTTAGAAGATGGAAAACAACCCATCCAATCCTTCATCCCAAGCAAGCACAGGGCGACAGTGGGAAGGAAAACACTCGATTAACAGGAAGTAACCTTGCTGTTTCATATCTTTATATCAAAAGTGTACTTCCTGTAAATCCTCGGCTATTTCCCTTCAATCAACCAGAACATCTACTTCTTGACATTTAATACTAAGTTTGACCTTTACCACTGAAATAGGTATGATCAGTCAAAGAGAAAAAAATCTAGGAGTTGCCTATCTACACCCTAGTGATTGCTGGGTGGGGTCTATTGCTTCAACCCTACACATACCATCAGCCCTAGTCAGAAATGTATCTGTGTAGCATCTGAGGAATTCCTCTGACCCTTGTTGGTGGAGCCATTTCTAGGCAGGGTTTTTTCTTTTTGCTGTTATGCTTCAGATTTATTTCCTCTTATCAAATTTCTCACAGTGCATTGGCTGTAAGTGCACTTTGCACTTGGCAAACTTGTCGACACATATAACTCCAGGAGGAAGTTTTAAGCCTAAGTGTAGCCAAGTGAACTCTGAGACAACATCAGATTCGATAACACGGCATTTAAACGTTAAGGAAGTCTCGTTCAAAACACGCATATTTTGTCACAAAAACTTCCACTTTTGCTTTTTACAAAACTTTAATTGACATGTTATGTTCCTGATTCTGTAGATAAAACTGAATGACCTGATCAAACTCATGGCAAAATGTAGATATTTATTTCCGTATGTGTCAAAAAGTGGTCCAAGAGTTCCTCAATCCTTTGGCTTTAGTGGGGAAATCCCTTTGACCATGACTTGAGACTGTATTTTAATTACCCAGTGAGTTCTCAACAACATCGTTCTTCCTTTTGTGACTCATAAACTTTTGTCTGCATGGAATCGCAGCTCTGAAATGATTAACCGATTTTACAACCGGAGCTTTTGTCTCAAACTGCTGGTTTCTGATTTAATGACTGTAATAATGAACTTTTTGCAGAGTCAATCCATGGCATTTCCATTTGCACCAACAGCGCTGGAATGATGATGAACTGCCAAAGCATAGTCTTCACGAAAGCATCAAGACAAAAAATGTCCGGACTTCCAGTAAGTCTATAATGATTACCACTGTGAATTGCTTGACACGTGTACGGAGCTATGAACTCTAAAGCGAATCTGACTTTGGAAGTTTCATGACTCACTTTTTTTGTGTGACGTGATGTTATTTAAATAGCCTCCAGTTGTGTTTAATAGCTGTTGCTGAACCGTGAAAATTATGTCTTTACCAGAGTTTTTTTCCCCCCTCTTTGTTCTGTTTCCTCTAGGTGACAATTGAGAATGATTGCATTGAAGTTTCTCCAAACCAACAACTTCAAGTAATGGTGAAAATGGTGCCAAATTACTGTGAGATATCCTGGAGCAGCACCTATCAAACTCCCGGTAAGAATACATCCGCGTTCGGAAAATCACAGCTGCTTGAAGACACTTATAGGCACAAATGTAGCTTAAAGGGACAAGAGGGAATATTTTAAATAAAAATAATCATGCATGCTCAGTTTTAAGCGATGAAGCATTTCAAATCAAAAAGAATGAGGCCACCCATGTATCATTCCATAATCTTGAACAGGCTGTGAGCTGTAAAATGTTCTGCAATTCGGGAACGAATTTCCCGCGCTGTCCTACGGATGTGACGTCAACTGACGCTGTTTGCGCGTTCTGGAAGGCTAAAAAAGTAATAAGAAATGTATATCCAGTAGGTGGCAGTATTGCACCGTTGTGTGGTGTTGCTGGTCAATGGCGGACTTCCTTCGTCTGAATCTGTGGTTTTTCTCATAAAACTGGTGTTATCTTGTCAGCGTTTATGGAGCTGAAAACCTCTCTGATGGATTATAGGGTTTCACAGAGCTAAAGGTGCTGTTATAGGCGACCGCACAGCAATCTGTCCATGTTTATGGGTCTCAGCACGATAGGCCTCAAATCCCCGACTGTTTCCTGGACCTCAGTTCGCTTACAGTGCATCAAAGGCGGGTGTGCAGCGCACGCTCCTCTGGGTGCTCCGGAGCGCCACTCCGTGATGCGAACTTGAGAAATCTAGGGTGATAGAGGCAGCGGCCATGATTCTATCACCCTACATTTCTCAAATTCACCTCTGGGAGTCAGAGAGCACCGACTGATTAAAGCTTTTAGTGATACAGGCAGCTGGGAAGGACTGGAACATGTGGCTAGCACGATTAGCTCTGTTAGATCGGCTTCTGCGGTCTGTGAGTGTGTGTCACGGGGCATTGTTTTACTATATTTCCTTTAGTATTAATAACATTTATTTTTATTTATGGAATTATGTCTCCGGCTGCCTTTGGTTGAACCCTTATGAGAGAGTGAGAAGTTTGTGCACGCTCCCGTTCAAGACTGTAGTTATTCGCAGCGCCAGGCACGGCGCTCATGAGGTTCATTTTTCAAATCTTCCCTCTTCTCCCTCTAAGTTGGTTAATTGTGTTAGGTATGCAAAAATGTCCTCAATACATTGTGATCCCAAGATGCGATAAATGACTCATATGACAACATAAATTAGCCATAACGTCTCCTGCATAATTCAGATTAGGTCTCTTTTGCTGCCAAAACTGACAAGAACCAAAAAGCAAACTCCATCTGGGATGTTATGTGGTGGATTGTGGAATATGGCCGGTCTGCAAAAATGATGACTGGAATTGTGGATATCGAGAACGGCCGTTATCTGTTGATATTTTTATTTTGTCATCTTGATAAAACGATCTTTGTTTTCTCGGAAAAACAAATTTTGTTCTGTCAGTCAACACTTCTCTTGCATCATTTGCCTGTAAATTTGAAGGTGGGACAGTCTTCTTCTTAAATGATGATGACTGATCTCAATATTGTAATTTCTGCTGGCGTTAGACCTCGATTGAAGTCAAGTCGGATTCGTTGATGATGGATGTTCTTTGATGTGACATTTTAAGCAGCAGCTTGATTGTCTTGACGAGCTAACAATTTTTTTAAAACTGTGAATGAAAAATAATTTGATAAGGTTTCAATAACTCATCTATGAACCCATTATCTGTAGATGATGAAGCTTGTTTTTTGGAAAATTTGTTATTCCGTTATTTCGAGGAAACGCACGGTCATCTCAAGACAATGGGATAAATAGCTTGTTATAATGCAAAAACAATTACATTATCCAAAAAAAATTAAAAAAAACTAGATAAATAGCTTTTAATAATGAGATTTTGTTATATCAAGGTAATGGGATAAGTAACTGAAAAAACAGTTTTAAACATGTCCTCTCTCCGTATAGATTAGAACAAAGGAATTCCCATGAATTTTTTAAATCACTGATTGTTGTTTCTCTTTGCAGAATGTACAAACAAAGATTTGAGAATGAATGTCCCAGAATGCATCAGTAAGTATAATAGTTATGGGGGGAAATTAGGGATTTTCTGTGTTTAATGTTAATTTTGTCCTTTGTGGGCTAATGTAGTTCTACAATGATACAATATGGCTGAAGAGGGTAGAAATGTATAAATTAAATTCACAATTGCATTTCACGATCAAATGTTTGCCATACCTTCGAGGATGCCCTTGAGTAAAATAACCAGAGCAGATGAGAAGAGATTGCAAATCAGGAAAAAAAATGTCTTCAAAGATGATGGCAAACACGAAACAGCTGTTTTGGTCATTTCCATATGATGTAATAGTGTTCGGGAAGTGTTTTTAGTTTGGCAGGTTAGAATAAATCTTTCATCTCAGGCTAAATTAGCCATGTTGTGCTGTCAGTGTGTGGTAATACATGTGTAGGGCTTTAAAGCAGACCCTAAGGCAGGAGGCATGATATGAACAGGGCTTATTATACAAAACAAAACAAACAAAAGCACTGCAGATGGGTATTCCACTGGTTAAAATGTCCAAACTTAGCATGCAAGACAGAACTTGACTTGGCTTGAAAAGACTTACAGTCTAAGGAACAAAAGCTTACTGGGAACGATGACAAACTTGCAAAAGTCAAATGCTTTTAGAGGAAGTATGACTAATGCACAACAACCGAGTGGCAACCGTAAATGGTTAGTGTGGAAGCAAAAAATAAAAATACAAGAAAAACCAATCAGGGAACAAGATCATATACTAGTAGAAATGGTAATTAAACAGACAAACTCCTAGTTATTATTCAATATAGCACAACTGTCTGGTTTTTTAATGTTATAAATGAAAAAAAAAAAACACACACATGTGGCCTAACTATGTTGCTCAAAGGTTATTGGGCCAGTGTGTGACTGGGAAATTGTGTGATCTGACTCATATTTTACTGCGTATTTGATCATAGTTTTACAAACAGCTGCAACAAACTGACATGCTAAGACGATTTACTGCAAGCTGAAGAAAAATGAAACAAAAAAGTAATAATTAGAGTAAAATTCCTCAGTTCACTCTCTGATATTGGCTGTTTTAAAAAGATGCTTTCATATTAAGTTAATTTTTTTCATTTCTGACATATTCTCATTGTTGTGCCCTTGCTTCTATCAGCTGGTAGATTGTCGTACTCTGAAAACCCGGAGAGGAAGGAGCTGACGATCACGGTGAAGGACATGCTTGAAGATCATAACTACCAGCTCCGTTTGTGTCACAAGGATTTCATCTGCCTGGGCACAGGAGCCAATACTCTGGTTAGACACAATGCATTTTTAGAAATCGACAGTCGCAGTGTTGAATCTGATCCCAACAGATAATAGTACACAGGCCTTTTGTTAGCAGGAGAGTAAACTGATTGTAGATTAGTAAAAGATAGATTCTCCATGTCTTACCACACCTTCCCTTAAAACAACGCCTTGTCATTTTTATGAGCTGTTTAATTTTAGAACGTCCTTCAAGTGCCTCCTCCTAAAAACCCTCTTTGTATTTAGATTAAATCATTTGCTGACTCACTTCGGCTCTATGCAGATTTTAAAAGCAAAGGGGGGGGGGGGGGGGGGGAGGGATCCTTTTTTGGTGTGGAAAAGAAGCCAAGATGTTTAGTTTGGAATAGCAACTTGCAATTTAAAGTAAAGTAAATTTTTGTTTCAGATAAAAAAGGAGCAACCCATTAAGAGCGCTGTCCTTAAGTACTCCAGACCTTTGCCTTGCCTTTGCATTGAGGTAAAGTGTTCACCAGCAGTTCTGATTTATGATCATTTGCAAAACGTAAGAGACCAAACCTTTGATACTCGTGTGGGAATTCTTTCTAGGGTTGGTCAGCTGTGATGGATGCACCCAGAGTCCAAGTCTGTCCATTTAGAGACCGTGAGTACTTAGAATAACTGTGTGTCATCTGTGTTTGTGTACTCTAAACGTATCAACACTGTGACGTTATCTCCCCGTAGGTCTGGAGGAACTGTGGTATGGAATAACTTTTGATCCACTGGAAGAGGCTTTAATATGGGAGCCCGCCTGTCCAATTTCAGCTGTGGCTGGATTATGTGAGATAAAGGAGAGTGGGAACTGCGTGGATCTGCCTCATTCATCGCAGAATGTCAGCAGAGAAAAGGTACGGTGCTTTTAAAAATCACCGTGGTGCTGAGGAAGGGAATTTACTAAAACAAAACAAAAGGGTTAAGAAACCAGACTGTCTGGTAATATTAACTACTACCTGAGTCATGACACTTTATCCCCTGGGGACATAGGTTCAATGATACGGGAGGAAAATATCATGTGGTTCACTTGCGTAAATATACGGCTTATGATGTCAACCCAAACAATACGCCAACTTCCTTCTTCGAGCACTTTGCATATCTCAGAGATTGTGCCAGTAGCGCTCGGATGACGTCTGCATGGTTTACACGTTAAAGTAAACTGTAAATTTTCCCCTTCGTGAGGCATCTGGTTTACTCTAGCCTTCAGCTTTTACTCATAAACACTGTGCTACACAAGTAAACTTACAGGAGGCGGTAAAATTAAAGTGCAGTTACATAAAAAAGTGGATTGGCTTCACGCCCAAGGTCTGTCACATGAGAGGAGGGAATTCTGAAGCACAAAAATAACCTGTGACGAAGATCGTCTTCCACTGAAAGTCTGAAAAAATTTGCCTTCCCTCCTGAGAACTTAAACATGAGCTCTTCACCATTTGTCTGGTAAAATAAAGAATTCCTCTAAATAGCCTGGTCGGTGTATAACGTGGCTTACTTTTATGTTTTTCAGGTGGCATATGCTAAAGTGGATCCACACCCTCAACTGTGCATGAAGGTAGGGATCACTTCTCCGCTTCAGGAGCTGAACTCAAGCTAAAATAAATGATGTCATTGTTGGAAAAGTGCCACAGCTTCACCAGTTCTCAGAATCATGACATATTTTATATTAAAAATAAAAGCAAGGAAGAAAATAGCCCACTTTCTGTAATCCAACTGACACTAAAACCAGCTACATGTTTTGTTCGTTTCTCCACCAACCTACTAAAATAAAACTAGGTCAGTTAGCTTTGTTTCATAGGGGAGTTTGACCTTTGGAAAGCTATCCTGCTTCCATGTTGAGAGTTATATGAGAAAAATGGCACCAATTTTATGTGTTTGTTTATGAAGCTAAAAGCCAGCAGCTAGCTTAGCTTGTCATGCTAGGAAATGTCTAAAAGCTAATCTGGCTCAGCGAGGATAAAACTAAATCTGGCATTTTTACCGCTCACTAAATGTTACATCATGAAATAACAACAACAATAAAAAAGTAATAAAATATAACAAGAATATGTCACCATTTATCTTCAAGTTTCTGCTAATTGCTACGTTAGCTTTAGAATAGCAGGCGGAAGGATTACGTAACCTTTGAGCAAAGCCAGATTTGGGAATGGGAATAATTAAAAGTAAGATCAAAGTACTTTTCCGGAAAAAAGTATTGACGGGGGGGGGGGGGGGGGGGGGGGGGGGGGGGGGGGTGAGCTTTTTCCAATCTTTTAAGTATATCAGGAATTTATTAGCAAAAGATGGTAAACATGCGTTAGCCATTAGCAGCAATATGGCGGCTTTTACTAGTGGATGGAGCTGCAGTGGGCCATAAAGCTTTCAGTTTACCCAATTATCACACCTGTTTTCTCTACTTTGATCTACAGCCAATAGCTGCATCCATTTTGCATGTTCTTTCTCACCTTTTGACATTTTGAGTGAGGTGCTAATCAGTTAGCAAAGTCCTTGGCACAAATGACACAAAACACTATAAATGTTGTTTATTCAACGCTTACATTTTCCCTTTTTTGTGTCTCATTTCCTTTTGAAAGTTCTCTGGAAACCTAACCACAAAGCAGAAGTATCTGTATTACCAGATCCGTTCAGTTCCACGCGTCAAGTTTATAACTGCTGCATTAAAACGAAAAAAAGTGGATAATAATTGTAATATTTTCTCAGTTTTCTGTAGGATCTCAGTCCTGGATCAGATGTCCCTTTGCTGATACAATCAAAGGTAACACCTTTTCCTCATATGCTAATGCTGATAAGCGTATTTTACAGCCACCATCAGACAGAGCAAATTGTATCATGAAGATATGAGACATTTATGAAATGCACAGCTGTTTATAATAAACGTGTCATGTTTTCCAGTCTGGGACGTTGTCATGACAAGGAGACAAGGACAAGAGGAACTACAGCTGTTGTCGAAGATCACAGCAACGTTTTCAGTGGGTCTGTGTGAGAAAGCTGCAGGATCTTCAGGGTGCCGTACCACCAAAACGCACACCGTGCATGTAGTAGGTATCACAGGATAACTTCGCTTGCACGTGCAAGAGATTATATCTTGAATTTTGTGCATTTATAGAAGATTAAAGTATAATTAAACACGAGGACCTCTTGCCCTTTGCTCTGCGCTCTATTAGGGAACATGTCAACTTCCTATAGTTGTGTTCCTTCCTTGTTGCTTGGAAACAACATATCTTGTTATTAGCAAAAAGCAGTAAAAGTAATTACTGCCTCGAGTAAATGTGTATCTGTAAACATGGTAGCCACGGAAAATATGTAGCACGCTTTTGCAGTCAAAGGAAGTCGTTCCACCTTAGATCTGCGCTTATTAAAATGCCATCAAACCTCATTCTGGACACGGCTGATTAAATAGGTTATTTTTTCTTAATTCCTCAGGAGAAACAAAAGGCTGCTGATTTAAAGCTGACTGGGGTAGAATGCAGCTCTTGTTTGCAGGTATGTGTTGGCGCAGTTTGTTTTTTAATCGTTTTATCTCACACTTTTATCTGGACTCTAACTTTGAATGCCCCTGTCGTGCTTGTGCAGGTCAAGAGGCTCGACGTGAAGTTCGCCCCCACAGTCGTTCACTGTGTTGAGCAGTGCAGTAAGTGTGGCTTTTGAAATTGCAAAATGCACGTGCTTCCACGCATGCATTGGAATTAATTTGACAAATAAAAGCATGATGTGTTTTGCCTGCAGGTATAAAAGGAATAATTACATGTAAACATTGTAAAGAACAGAATGTAAAATAGGTCTGATTTCAAAGCTCTGATACACATAGATTGATGGGAGAGATTTTAACCATGCAAAGGCAATAGAAACCTAAAAAAACATTTATTTTATTAAATAAAAATGGGATAAAAGCACCTTTCAGCACATCTAAATCCATGTCATGTCTTTACAGTGTCTAAATCCTCTAATCCAGCTGCTTTGGACTTGACCTGGGTCATACTACCGGTTGCCTTTTGCCTTTCTGGCATCATAATCTTTTCTTTGGTGTTCCACGTTCTGCTGACAGGTAATATTAACTCTTTTGTTGACACTGTAATACAAGTATTTGCAGAATTGATTCAGGCTCAGTTCCAGTGTCCACCCTGCAAATTCGTTGACTCTGTTCTTGATGAACTCGCAAAGCGTGCGTCCCGGCTTGTTTATTTGCATGAACGTAATTGACTGTTTCTATGCATGGGCGAAGAGACAGAACTGTATAATTGTCTGTACGCAGGTCACATTTGAATTTTTAAAAACATCCACCAAATAATCCGTTTGCTTCCTGGTCCGCGTTGTCCCTGTTCTATTTTAGTGTACCGGAGGAGGAAACAAAGTAGACGAGGCATCTGTGTCTCTGCAAAACAAACAGGTACAAACATCAGCTGATTTGTTTCACTTTCTGTGTTGTCATAAAGCAACAATTATACCCAAAACTCGACTTTTTTTTTCTTTTCTCTGATGCAGATCACGCTTCCCTCGACTCTGTGGTCTCTACGTTACAAGCTCAACCGATACTCAGCGGGAGAGTCCTTGTACCTGACTCACCGCAGTGCGGAAACATCGAGAAGGCCAACCTGATCTCCTAACACACTCCTTAATGGTTTCTCCGGTCCAAACCACTAGTTGCATTGTTGCAGTATAAAAATGTTACACGAAAACAAAGTTCTCTGTTGAATTTATTGTGTGGTGTTTGACAGATATTTCAGTTGTTTTTTATGGTTCACAGCTAGCTTGGCAAGCCATTCTATATATTTGAATATATATAGTCTGGCCATGACCCATTGAAACGACTTATTCGTATAGGGGCGGGATCAACGGTTGTCTTTTGAACTGTCTTCACATGCTATTGGATAGGACCAATCAGAGCAACGACTAACGTAATCATAGGCCGCATCTCAATACTCGCACTTCCACCCTTGCGCCCCTCAGTTGTGCGTTCCCGCGGAGGTGCGCGAGTGTTTAGGGTGTCTCGATTCTCCTGGCCGTAGAATCCGGACCTTGGACCGCCCCCTTTCCCACCCTTGCTACGCACTTCGCCGAAGTCCGCATGGGTGCACACTTCAGCGAAGGGTATTATCCATAATTCCAAGTGCACTTCATTGAAGACCGTAGGGTGGAAGTGTGAGTACTGAGACGGGGCCAAAGTGATGGAAAAGAAGAGGGGTGCAGTCATGGCGTCTAACGACATCAACGATTTGTCATTTTTGTTCAAAAAACATGAAAATATCTGAGATGAGATAAACTTTATTGGTCCCTCGGGACGGATTCCTTCGGGAAATAAAAAAAAATTTTGGGGGGGGAGATGAGATAAACTTTATTGTATTTTGTATTTGCAAATTGCACTACTTTGTTTGATAAAAAATAAGAAGCCGCTGAGTATATTAGACAGACTTATGCGGTTTGAATTGGTGATAACAAAAAAAATCGTCCAAAGTTGATGACAAAGCCGTTTAAAACTAGCGCGATTCCTGAGATCCCGCCATGTTGTTTAATTTCAAAGTCATCGGCTAATCCCGCCCAACCAATCGTTAGAGCCCTGTGATTGGCCCACCAAATAGAGCGCTGTGATTGGTCCAGTACCAGACTGACCGGGGCTGCGAAGGTTCCAACGGAGCGTGGCTAGACCAAAGTTTGCAGAGCAAAACTAACAGTCTAGTTTACAGTTCACAGACATGCTGGTTAGTCCGCATGATGTAGATAATGGCTGCTTATTTTATACGTACATATTTGTGCTGTAATGTCAGTTTCTGAGAAAGTGAACTCAATGTCAAAGAATATTTTTAAGTGAAAATATTCATTCATGCAGTGTGAATATTTCTGTCTTTTTAAAAATGTTTATTTTCAATAAAATGTTAAATATTCAACAATAACTTGTGGGTTTTTTTTTAAATGCAAGATTAATGCCAATTTTATTTTGAAATCTGGTCTAACAACTCCCTAATTCAGATTCACTGAATTGTGAGAGTATGTATTAAGGAGGAACTTTTAGTAGGAAATATTATGACAAATGTCAAAGACATCAATTTGTGCACAATAGTTCACATAAAACAAGAATGGTGACTTTAATGAACATGATGATAAAAATCTGACCAAACTGGTACAGATCCTGCTGTGTCAGTGTCTTTATTCAGTTCAGGACCTGCTCTGAAAGGAAAATTTTACCTTTAGTTGTTGAACTTTACCCATTAACGCTTCTTTATTTGGACACTTTTTAAGGCAGGCTATTAATGTTTCCCTTGAATCTCTTATTCATTTAGCCTTTTTTGCATTCAATAATGAAGTTGCACACCAATGTACTGTCTGGAATTCCGGGACTGTATATCTCACATCGTGTTCTGTCATGTTCTGCCCCCCTTTGTGTTCAGTCTTGCCTGTTTGTTCCCCTGTGTTTTCCATGTTCCTCCTCTTGTGTCCTGCAATATCAAATCAAACTTTATTTATATAGCACCTTTCATGCCAGAGCGAGCAACACAAAGTGCTTGACAGATTAATATGACCCATACAACCCACATTCCCTCCCTTTCCCACACATAGAACAATTATGACACTCTCCCCTCCCAGTCCACAACCCATTCCCAGGCACACATACACCCACACATACACATAAAAACCACAGTAAACACTATGTTGAGCTCAGATGGCTCCAGTAATGAGAAACACGCCATCAAGTGGGCCCTCTGCCTCGTCAGCTGTAGAACCAGGTCAGCAGCCAACGCACCAACCAAGGGCACCCGGGTATGGAGGGTGGCAACCCCCGCCACTGCCCGGGCCCTACCGGGGAGCGCCCGAGCCGCCACCGCCGACCACTGGTCCCAAGGCAGAGGGCTCCACAGAGGAAACACTGGAGGATTAAAATGCGTAGCATATAAAATAACAAGAGCTTATATGAATAGTAAAATGACCAATAAAATGTGAATAAAAAACTAAATAAATAATAGTCAGTTAAAAGCTAATCTAAAAAGGTGGGTCTTGAGTCTATTCTTAAAAACCTGAACGTTCTCTGCGGTCCTGAGGTCCTCTGGCAGCCCGTTCCAGAGGCGAGGCCCGTAATAACTAAAAGAAGCTTCGCCGTGGGTGTGTGTCCTGACTTTAGGGATGACTAGGAGACGGCTGCCAGAGGAGCGCAGTGACCGCAAGGGTTCATATGGCAAAAGCAGTTCAGAAAGATAAGAAGGGCCAAAACCATTAAGACACTTAAAAACCATTAACAGTATCTTAAAGAGCATATTTTAAGTTAGACACTCCCTTAAACAAATGTTTAGAGAAATATAATAGAAACTTTTTCTGAATAAAAATTTACACAAATTCAGCTTATTTAGGCTCTTGGATTCGTTTTTGTGAGAATTGTCAATTTTTTCACCAAACCGGAAGTGACGACAGTTCAGGGAGACCGTTCGTTCTCTATATAGAAAACTGATCCACTTATCACTACTTGTGACGAGCAAAACAAACCCCCAGTGTGCCGTTATTTTATTACTATAGTGAGCAGTTATTTTATTAAGATTTAAAAAAAAAGATAAAAACAATCAGTCCTGTAAGGCTGTACCCTGTCGGTCCAGCTGTAGACCTTGACCCACCTCCTCACTTGGGTCTGGATAAAATACCAGCGTTTAGCACCAGATTTTTGATCATCAGAGCTCCAAACATTGAGCTGCGTTCAGGTGGATTGTTAAGAAATGAAAGAGTTTATAAAAAGTTTCACAGGATGCAGCTAAACGGTTCGAGGCTGTGTCGGGTCAGGCTGGAAACCCCGCCGGGAATCCCCTTTTGGGAGCCGCTGGGAACGGGAAGCCCCTCTGGAGAGCATCGCGGCATGGATTTACTGTACCCCGCCAGCCAGGTGAGGGTCAGACACCTGAAGGAAATGCTCTCATGAAATCGCGGATCGGTACCGGACTACGACCCACCACGAACCGTACCAAACCTGGCATGGAAACGAGACTCAAACCTCC
The DNA here is from genome assembly GCA_006937965.1 of Callopanchax toddi. NCBI lineage: Eukaryota > Metazoa > Chordata > Actinopteri > Cyprinodontiformes > Nothobranchiidae > Callopanchax > Callopanchax toddi. The sequence continues at coordinate 2,323,829 of SSNR01000041.1, read as the reverse complement.
CCGTTAGCTCCTGTTAGCTGCTGCGTGCTAACAGCGGTTCCGGTGAATGGATCGAAGTAACGGCGCCTGTTTAGAGTCACACTGAATGTTTTTCGTCGGTATGTGGGACTCCATCACATCCAGTCCTGGACTAGACCAGGACCACCGGAGTTTTTCGTCTCCAAACAGAAGTCACCGTACCGGTAAGGAAGCCGTCCCGTTGTTGACTCAGTGTCCTGACAGACTGGCGATTGGCATTCATAAACATAATAATTTAGCATTTTTGATTAAAATGAATACACACCAACTCGATTAAAGAGCGCTCTAACCTAAAACTAACAACTCATCGCCGACAGCGAGCAGGCAGCTGGCAGACTAGAGCGGTGCCAGTCTGAGATGTTAAAGTAGTTTAGCTTTAAAAAATCTACACAATGATTAAAACAAGCATCTGTTACACAAACTCCACACAACAAAGGGCTCAGATGATCATATTTATGGGATTATTGATCGTACAGAGTGTTAAATTACCCTACAAATACTTTATTTATCTACATCTGACAGCACTGTAAGCAGCGCCACCTAGCTAGAAGCTCCCTTAGCTGACGTCACAGGTCCACATATGAAAAAAAAAAAGCGTTTTTAGAAGCTTTGCAAAAAGGGGCACTTTGGACTAGAAAAATGGTTTAAAAAAATGTATTGTGAAACAAAATACCCTCAATAAACATTTCAAATAGTATTTTTGGACAGAGTTTTATCAGAATAATAAAAAAAAAGAACTTTGAATTTGCTCTTTAAAATTGATCCTCCACAGGTGTGTCTCGTCTCCCTAATTACCTCCCTCCCTATATATGCTGTTTAGTTCAGTCACTCCCTGTTGGTTCTTCATGTTGCATCTCAGGCCTTGTTTGTCTTGTGTCTCTCTGAGCTCTTTCCTATACAGCAATAAAGCTGTTGCTTTTGTTTTTGGTTCACTTTGCCTGTTCCTGCTTCCATCCTGCTGCATTTGGGTCCTGCATTTACCCTGACCATGACAGTTTCATATCAGAGATTATAAATGTTTCAAATGATAGTTCAGTTCTAAACTATGATATATGGGTAGGGCTCCACAACATTTGTTACAGTATTCTTCTTAAGTCCTTCCTTCCTCCCGTAGACCCCGGTAATTTCACACTGACTGCCGTGGCAGCCATCTTGAATGGGGTTGTCTCCAACTGGAAATGATAAAACCTGCCCTTGAGGAAGAGAAACTCACTGAACCAGCTGGTGAAATTGTCAGGTTGACTGACTGAGGAGTCTCAAACAGGGCTGGAATTGTGCTACACCAGACGGTTGCAGTGACTGGCCAACTCCAACCGCCATGATGACTCCTATCTTTTGTTTGGCAATAAGTTCCTGCTCCTTCAGTCTGGATGAGGTCATAAGGTCCTGAGTATCAAGACAAAGTGCTGCAAAAGCAGTTTTGTCCCAGCTGCATTTTATATGGGCCTTAGTTGAAAATTTGCTCATATAGTCTCTAATTTATTTATTCTTTCTCCAAGTAAAGTTTTGATGTTGTACATTTCAGCATTTCATGTTCATTGTTTTGATGTGTATTATGTACGCTATGTAAAGGCAAGACAAATTTACCCAACGTATTGGTAGTAAAAGTGAAAGTTGTAGCCATTTTTGTGGCTACAACTCTTTCATGGTGTGGCTAACCCTAACCCGCAGGGCTGTGTTTAAATTCACGGGTAGCATGCTTATGAGGACGTGTACTTGCCGATCTACCTAGGTTGGGTCCTTGCTTGACCGCTAAGACCGGAAATAAACGGCTTTGAATTCAGACGGTCTAGCCTCATACTTATCCCCGCCCCTCAGTCCAGTCGCTTAGCAACCGTGACAGCACCGACAGACAGGCTAAAGCTAATAAAATGGATCTAAAGAAACACTTTAAGCTCTTTTATGGTGACTTATTTCCCAAATTTCCATTTAAAACATTCAAGCTAGCTTATTGATTTCTCGTCTTAAATTACATGAAAAATAAAACATTCAACCTCTTTTGTGGAGATTTTTATTATTAAACTTCAGATAAAGATAAGCAAAAAATTCCTAAACACAAGCTTTTTTATAATCTTTTGAAAAACTGACATTTAAAACTGTACTGCTCTCTGGGTTTTTCTGCTACTGCCGTAAAATTGATGAGCCAGTAGAATCCTACGGCCGGCACGCAAAGCATCCTGGGATAGCCTTGGCCAACGAGGATACACCAGACCCATCCTCAAAATTGGGGTGGAACGAGGACGCATTTGAGGACGCGTGAATGAGTATCCTTCAAATTCGGACAGCACTCGCCGCGGTGCTGTGACGTCATCGGTCTCGAAATGCGTCCTCATAAGCATCCTACCCCTGAATTCGATCACAGCCCAGGGTTGATTAGCTGTGGAAGCCATCTTGAATTGGGTTGACTCCCAACATTTAAGATAAGTTTCACACAAAAATCTTGCACAATGTGTATTTCTCAAAGTATGAGTTAAAGATGATTTATGTACTAGGACACCAAACTCTAGATCAATTTCTGTAAAAATTACTCAATTATAGCCATTTTGGTATTTGCTAATGTTGATTAGCTGTGGTGGCTATGAAGTGCATTGACTCCAAATGCCATTCAGTTGTAGTTGTACACCTTGTGTTTTACTTTCTGAGAGTTTCATAAAAATTTACCGTTTTTGTTAATTAAATGTTTTTACTAAAAACAGGTTGATCACAAAAGTAACCAGGATAGTTCAGATCTCACATAATCACTTAATGTGTGTCGTGAATGACTCTCCATTACTAATACTCAGAATTTTAGTTCAGTATGTGTAAAGTTTACTGAGTTGTACACATTTTTGTGTTTTCTTTGATTGGTTAGCTATCTCTAAAACTGAAAATCCCTTTTAAGTAAAACATTTTGGTGGATCTTTATCAGCCCTCATCACTTTTATAGCTTTACTTCATTGTGCCTGAAGCTGCATTCAACTAAACCCATAAAAAATTTTTTTTTTTAAATCACACACTTTGTCTGCCCACACACAAACTGCTGGACGTGTAGGCTGAAAAACTTGTGTCAAATTTGATTATTTGAATCTTTTGTAAAGTAGAAAGGTAAATAAAAAAAAGCCAACCAAACCATACTGTGATTGAGTCTATATTTTAAGATTTTTTTTTTAAAATTCTTCTCGTAAAAAATAAGAACATGAATTTGTTCAAAAAAGGATAAAGCAGCAAAAACTGTTAGGTCTGATAAACCTTACCACAACAAAAGTAAGCATGTAATAGAATTAACTGCCAAACCTCAGGAAGATATCTGAATGTCACTGAACATAATTTATGGCCCCAATATGTGCAAAAAAAAAAAAAAACCAACTAAAACCTGGATATTGTGGATGTTGTTCCTCACTGGTATACATCCAATAATTCATGCAACGATTCTCAGCATTTGTCTTTGTGTGGAGGGCAAGACGTAGGAGACGTGTAGATCTGTGAAGGAAGCATTAAAATAAAAGGGTTCAAACTTCAAAGGAGGCTGGTTGAGTATCTAAGGTGATATACAAATATGAATTAGGATGAATTATTTTTTTCAAAACTAAAAAATTTCACCGTCAGAGCTCCCGAATGGATATAGACGGCTTAAAAAGTGACCAAAAAGCTTGAACATGTCTAATGGATGAATGCCAATAACTCATTGAGATGCAATTGTTGGCAACATTCTTTTAAACAGTGCTCATGATGGAAGTTTCCAAATGACTCAAAATGATTTTCCTTCTGTGGTTTTGATCTTGTCATTGGAATTTTAAACATGTCCAAATTAAATTAATCTCAATTTCGTTTCAGTGAGTTGGAATGTGAGACTCCTTTTAACTGGCAACCATATTGTGATAAAAATGAGGGTAAATTTCATACAACTTGGTGAATAATATACAGTAGATACTTTGACTAAATTGCGACAAGGAAATTAACAGTTGCGTGACTGCTGTGGGAATAACTTTATATGCCTCGCGTGACAAGGTCCGAAAACTTCTCGCATACGTGTCAGACGTTCCATTTAGGTCTGATTCCAACCAAAAACTTGCACATTATTTGTTGCATATCTTACTCCATTGTCCAAGCCAGATGTGGTCTATTGCATGGGGGTAGATTTGGCTTGAACGGCGGTGACGTGTCTAGATTGATCGGTGCAGGCCACAAGGGGCTTAGCTGATGGCACCTGCTCAGGGTCTGGATGTGGACCAGGCTGGACTGGCCATCAGGCATTTTGCTGGTGATGGTAACTTTTGGCCGGTCCAGACCGAGACCAGCGTTATAGGACGAATTGCTTTAATCTGCACTTCCTGTTTCAGCACACACTCAACCCAGAGTACAAATCCAGCAGGTTTCATGCGTGTCTGAGATAAGCTAACGCAAGACTTCCCTTTGTAAAACGAGACTTCCTTTTGAATTTTCATGGTTGGCGAGAAAGTGGCCAAACATCCTGAATAGGTGAGATTTTGGAACAAAGTCCGTATCCCTAATCTTCCTTTAAAAACTGTGGTTTTCCCCCCATCACTTTACTGTTCTACCAACATCTTCCTCAGTCTGGGAATGATTAGCTGGTTTTACCTACCATAGGCAAATGACTGTGCTTAAAATACATCCCCGTGCCGGTAGAAGAACAGAACCTTCTGTATGCAGATAGCTCTACAGAAGGTCACGAAGCATGCAAGCATACACGATCCATCATGTTGTCATGCAGACTAACTCAAACGAGGAACTGTTTTACCGTAAAATCCTGAATAGGTCAGTGTTTTGATTCAGGTGCCCTAAACACATTTCCTTGTTAGATTGGTTTTCAAAAGTGTAGCAAGTTATCATGTAAAACATTGGGTTAGTCAAATTAAAAGAGAGAGAAAACAACAAAATAATGTGGTCTTTGATAATGCTCTATGGAAAAGATGGGAATGTGGCAAGGGCTGTTTTTATCCTTAACTACAGAATAAAAACATGAGGACAGAGGAAGAAAAAGTCTAATGACAAAGCTGTGTGTGTTCACATGATTTGTATTTTCAAGGAAGACTTCCTCCTATCAGAAAATATTCCAATGTGTGTTTAGGGAAAATTTGACAGATTTCATATAGTATTGTATCATTTAGGACTTTATCAATATTTTATTATTGAAACCTCTCACACCGAAGAAATTAATCAATGACAAAGCACAAAAAGCAGGTATTAGAGTTCAAACCTTAATTCTGTTTAAATTTTTGTGAAAAATATCACCGCTGCATTTTGTTTAATATTTCAGGTAAGCTACAAAAATTCTGATTACCAGAATATATTATTTATTTTGTACTTATTCTTGATAGTATTTTTAAAAATTGCCATCTTTTACTATTTTTGGGATTAAAAAAGGGGAAAATAGTCGAAGTAAAACCTTTTTGAGCTCCTTATAACTCAACGGCAAACTTGCAAATGACCAAACTGAGGCTTTTCCAAAATGATGTGGAAATGTGACAAGTAGTATTGTTTTAAACTGTAAAAACCAATGCTTCTAAAAGGGTCAGTCTGTAGTTTTGCCCGTTTTTCTCCTGGTGGTTAAATAAAAAATCTTGACATACAGTAAGTGGGGGCTTGTCCGGGATCTCCAGGAAATTTTGGAGCCTATCACTGGTTAAATTCAAGAATATGAAGTGCTCTGTGACTAAGCAGCCATTCTTTTGTTTGCTTTACAGTTGACTGCTGTTTTGTACTTCCATTCAAGTGATGGTTTAATATTTTGCTAGTCTTGGCGTTTGGTAGTGGACAATTAAATGATGCGGTTGTGAGCTTAAAGTTGCAGGTTGAGTTAAGTTGTGTGTACCCAGTTTTTATTAGACAAATATAGGCAGGGCCCTGCCTGAACCATCCAAGTGCCTTTTTTTAAAAACCGTGCTTCCTCGTGGTAACTTCACACTAGCTGACTCAAAATGTGAAGCATTCAGTACTGGGTAATGAGAGCTCCTGCAAAAAGCATTTCTGTTTATTATCAACATATCCCTCTAAAATAAATGAGAACTTTATTTAGTTGCTTACTTGGTGACACCATCAGTGATGCAGTACAATCTGCCCACTTTTGAAAAGTTCTTAGAATTTCACCATCAACTGGGATAATTCAAAATGTTGAACTTTCTCTTTCTCCTATAAATACAAAAATTCTGTCAGTCAAATGGCTCTTAACATTTTTTTTTTAAATTTCTGTTTCTTTTGAAGATATAATAGGAAAGGAAATGTCCATTTGCTAGACTTGTAAAATGGATGAATGGATGTTTTGCGTGGGATATGTAAAAAGCAGGGCAATTATGTGTTTGTTGGGACACGCTCACTGAGCTTGTCTCGTGGCGCTGGCGTGATATGCTAAGTGCGGCAAAACAATTCAACATCTATTTTATATTTATATAAAACGACCCCTACATCTAAAAACAGTCACTACATTAAATGGTTACTGGATGTTATTAGGTGTAGGGTAGATATCACGGCAATGTTTATGGCAATTCAAGCCCTCTTCCTCCACCACCACCTTTTTGAAGTCAGTTTCATTCTTGCAAATTTTATAACGATCTTCCTCCATAAAAGAATGGGTTTTCATACAATATCACTTTAAAACTAACCATTCTTTTCCACCAAATACGGAGATTCCACAGTTTAAAATAAGGGTACTGTTAGAGTAGTCCATTTCAAGACCATGAAATAAAACTACTGCATTTGCATGGCTGCAGTTTTGTTGGAATATTTATTCCTTTTATGTATGGAGCCTTGTCTCTCTCTCTCTCTCTCTCTCTCTCTCTCTCTCTCTCTCTCTCTCTCTCTCTCTCTCTCTCTCTCTCTCTCTCTCTCTCTCTCATTGGCTCATTGGCTTTTTATGTGTCCAAGGAGTGGGTGGGTGATTTGACTGTAATCTCTGCAGCACTGATAAAAAGTGCTGGATATTTGAGGGATCATGTGTCAGCTTAGAATAGGGTTGTGGGAAAGTTATGCTTCTACAATGGCTGGATAGCAAAATCCATACTTTTTTCTCATTCCGTTCATCCATCCAGTCACTCAGTGAGAACAAGACCAGTGGGTTTTGGGTGTTACCCGAAAGGTGTCTTTTTTGAAAGGGGATCTAATTTCAAACTCTACTTACTTTAATGGATTTAAGTCAGAATTGACAACAGTCAGACCTACCTTGTCAACCTCAGCTCCAGGAATTAGTCACCCCAGGCTCCTGAGCCTCTGCTTCCTCAAAGAAAGTCATGTCAGTCAGGATGAGAACTTTCAAAGTATTCCACTGTTGTCTTCCATGTTGCAGACATGTCATACCAGTAGGAGACCTGAGGGCAGACCCAGGACTCACTGGAGATTATATCAACTGGTCTTGAAGGCCAGATGAGCTGGAGGAGTCTGGGGTCTCTGTTGCCCCCAAAAAGTTTCCAGATGACATGGATGGATGCATCACAGCATTTTCACCATTGTTATATAACCTATAATGAAATCACAGATGCATGTCCCGTTATACATCAAACAATTTTTCCATTAAGGATTGCATCCTGCACCAACTGTACCCGTGAATGTGCATTTCGGCAGAAGGTTCTGGGACGCAAGAGTGATATCTTATCTGCAGCCCTGTCAATATACCATCAGCAATTTAAAATCAATATTTAAAATATTGTATATAATGTATTGCACTGGATAAAAACATTAGGGGTAATACTGATGATGTGATACTTGTGCTTCCAGCAGCAGTCAGTGTGAGACACATGACTGACAGTTCTGATGGCCTATGGGTAATAATAATAATTTTTTTTATCCTGGAGGCTTTCATCGCCCTACGTGCTTTCATCCACTGATAGTTAATGCACCTGTGCACTTTTTCAGGTCAAAATAAAATGAAATAAGTCTACTGTCAGATAAATGTCTAATCTATGACCACACTCTTAGCTACAACACACTTTTGTTCATTATTTTCTTTTTAAATTATCCAATTTCATCAAAAGGAAATCAATCAAATTGATGTCACTTTGTTTTTAGAATCTCTAGGATAAAACAACTTAATTGACTTAAATTATCCTTTTTTTCTTGCAGGTGATCAAAAGTTTGCCAGGTTGATTGGGGTTTTTACACAAATATATATACTTGGAATTCATTCCCTTTTTTTTTAGATACATTTATGAGTTTTTTTGTTTGGCGGGTTTTATTCAAAACAAAATATGAAATAAATCTGTGAAACACCAGAGGATAGAAGTAAATCATGTTCCTGATGTTGTGTTTGTGTGCTTTCATCCACTGATGGTTCTCTGATGGCACCACACCTACACGAGTCAAAAGGTTCAAACATGTCCAGACTTTTAGTCTTAAAGAGGCTTGGCTGGTGTACGTGATCTGACTGTCCTCAGTAAAACTAAAAACAACCTGATTCCCAACACGGATCTGGATCTGCTTCTGGTACAGAACAAAAAAACAATGGATCTAAAAAAAAATGAAAGAAACAAAAGCAACTGACATTTTGACCAAAAAAGAAGAAACTACCTCTGTTTATTGGCTTAAATTGTAAATTACAGAAATAAAGATTTGGATATATTCACAAGGTGAATGCTGCCATCTTTAGGCTTCTGTCTGCATAAAATAATTTGCACATTTTTCTACTTTGATGTAAAGATATATGGTTTATCATATATTCCAGACTGGTGTTTGAAGCTTTTACATGGATTATTAATTAGAATAATAAGAAAACTAATGTAAAAGTCTTTATTGTCATTATGCACACATAGAAAAAAAATTATTGCTCTTGGCTTCAGACACAATATTTACATTGTAACATTTGTGTTTTTGCCATTGACAAAGATTCAAACATTATCTATTTCTGCATTAATTAGGTGTGTGTGTGTGTGTGTGTGTGTGTGTGTGTGTGTGTGTGTGTGTGTGTGTGTGTGTGTGATTAAAAATGTAAGAAATTAAATATTTGTTTTAGGGATGCACCGGTATCGGTTAAAATTAGCCGATACCAGGAACCGATACCAGTGACTTCACTGTCTGTGACTTGTGATTTCTGCTGTAGTTTCCTATATTGAACACTAGGGGGGGCTATTGAGCTAAAGAGGAACAGTGTGGGTTTAGAGCTGGAGATGGTGCCAAATAGTTCATTTTATTTGGTTAAAATGTGGAAAACTGCAATAATTTCACAGTGAAATCACAAATGGTTTCTTTTTCACCTTATATTTTAGTTTTGTGATCATTTTTTAATATATTTTATTTTTTATCTAACTCAGTCATTTGTTGTAAAAAGCAGAGAAGAAAAAATAAAACCTGTATTCCAATTTGTTGCATTTTTTGTGTGGTAGAAGTATCGGTACTCGGTATCGGCGAGTACTCAGATTTAAGTATCGGATCGGTTTTGAAAAAAGTGGTATCGGTACATCTCTAGATTGTAGTAAAGAAAACTTTTCTATGAAACCAATTTTTTGGCTATTTTAGTACGAAAGTTACATTACTTTTTAAAGTGCAATGAAACTTTTCATTCTAGTAAGAGAATTTTCGAGGGAAAGAGGCAAAATATTAATTAAACAACTTATAATAAACGATGTTTACAGTTTTTCTCAATAGCTTTGGCGCATTTCTCACAACAGAATTAAAGTTTGCACAACAGTTAGTGCAACCTTCACAACATGTAGTCATTTGGGCTCAGCCTAGTGTCATGTTCATTTCATCCAGTGGGAACTGTTTTAGGACATGAAGCGACTGAGTTAGTACAAATATCTGTAAAATAATCACTTTTTCACTTGCTTTTATCATGTCTGTCAAAATGAACTCGTAGCGGCTGAATAGTCATTGTTCATACAACTAATAATCATTTCACTGATTGTGTCATTGCACACAATTGTGTTGATCATGTTGTCAAACATTTTGTACATCCAGTTTTTAAATCTTTGTAATGTTTCCATGAAAATGTCCATAAATCACTTTTCTCAGGTGAACCTGATCTTCCACTAAGTTAGAGGCTGTGTGAACATTTATTGCTACCAGTGAGACCAGTCTGCTGTGGTCAGCCAGTGGTCTGCAGCACATGACAGGATGCTGGTGGCGTATCTTCCTCCCTACTCTCCATTCCTAAATCCCATTGAGGAGTTTTTCTCTTTCTGGAGGTGGAAGTAAATGACCGGCGTCCACAGACCCAAATGACACTGTTGATGGATGCAGCTTGTGATGACATCACAGCAGAGTCCTGCAGAGGGAGGATTCAGCACTCAAGAAGAAACTTTCCTCTGTGCATTGACAGAGCTGACATTCACTATGATGTAGATGGAAGTATGTGTCCAGACAGACAGAGTGTCTAGATGTCCATGACTGATCTGCAGCACCGTCTGGTTTACAGGATCTTCAGATTCTAAACTACTACAGTCTGGTTTACTGAGACAAAGGGAGTTTAGTCTTTGTAAATGTTTTTCTTCCAGTTGCACAATGCTGTGAAAAGTTGTACTTCTAGTTTTCTAAATGCCGTGCATGGTCTGTAACGCTGTCTGGACTTTACACTGGGCAGCACTTCCAGAGTCATCTGTCTCAATGAAAACATGACTAAACCATGTGACTGTTGTTTATACGATGCTGGAGTCAGAACTTGTCATTTTGACAACACTGACACTTTCACTGACATAAAGACTTGCTTTTGAAGAGCAAACAATCCATTTTGATTAAGAAACTTGCTTTTTGAAAAGGTGACTTGCTTTTGCAGGTTATCTATTATGTTTTGCAGTTTGCACTAATTGTTTTGAGAAATGTCTTAGCAGTGATGAAAACTTTAATTCTGTTGTGAGAAATGCGCCAAAGCTACTGAGGAAAAACTGTAAAACAAAAAATGCATTTGTGGCTCAGCATTGTGTTTGTGTTGTCAGAGTATCAATTAGATCCTGAATGAAAAGTGTCATCTATACGATCAGATGGATCCTAATAAAAAGTGTCATCTATACGATCAAATAAAATTCAAAGAGTCTGAGGAAATCAGTTGTTTTTAACCCATTTGAGCCTTTTTATTACTGTTTTTATATTTATTTGATTACATTTATTAAATGTACATAATGTTTTTGGCTGATAATTTATATAAGGATAATTCATGTCCATTTGACTAACTCTATGCATGTAGTTCTTAAACATACCACTAGATGGCAGCATCCTCTAAGACCTGATAAAACCAGTCAGGTCATTTAACAGCCAATAGAAGGGTTTCTTGTCCTGCTCCAAGTAAACGGGAGGAAAAACCAGTCAACCACAATAATGAGGGAGATGATCAGACTCTTAGTGACAGATGTATGAAATGGGTAGATGTTGGAGGAGGTGATAACTTCTGGAGCTGTACAGCAGGTCTTTCTTTAGGTCATGATCCAAGTCTCTTGACCAATAGATGAGGGTTGGAACATAGACGGGCCATTAAATCAAGTTTTGCCTTTTGCCTCAGCTCCTTCTTTACCACTAAATACCAGAGTAGCATCCAGATTGTGGCAGATAAAGCCCTAATCCATCAGTCCGTCTCTCACTCCTGCTCATCACATGACCTAAACTTCTCCACTTGAGTCACAATGTGAACGTCCATGTCTTCTGGGTTGAGAACCACGACTTCATACCCGGAGGACTTGACTCGTATCCTAGCCCAACCATCATAGTGCACCCTGAAGGTCACGGCTTGAAGACGCCAATAGATAATCTCCAAAGATGTTTCTAATGCATCTCAAATCTGCAATGGATCAAACGGCATAAAAAAGTGCTGATTCTACAAATCAGTTGGTGTAACAACAGTGGCATGATCTAACGGTGATGTCATGCTGTCTAAACTTGGCACGGATAAAAATGCACGGTACGGAGCCAGCAGCTGTTTCCTTTGGAGTTATTAAAAACCAAGATGGGATAAAAAAAAAAAGTCATCCAAAAAGATAAGTAAGGCCTTCAGACGAAGCGTCATCATCTGTTATTGCCTCTTTATATTGTCTCTATCTCTGTCTGCTCATCCCTGCGTCTAAGCCCAAGTGATGAAAGAATGACAAACATGGAGACCAGAGACAACAGTCAGGGATGAGCTAATCCCTGTTGTGTAAAATTCCAGACATTCCGATGGGGTGTTGTTCCCAGGAGAGCTAATCGGTGAGTGCCGGCGCGGCGCTCGCGCCGAGGCTTTGCGCTAAGCAAACAAACAGGGGCCTTTTAGAGCCCCTGTTGTTTGGAAATGTTCATGTCATAGCAACGAGGCGCTCCCACCTTTAGGTATGCGTGGAAAAATACATATAGGGGCGAGGGAATGAGGTGAAATGTTCAAAAGACTCCTTTGAGATGAGACTTCATGTTGTCACTACGGTATGTCTATAAAAGAAATGAGTTAAAAAGAAGTAAACAGAGCGAAGAGGTGAGAAAGTCTGAGTGGTGATGGGTGACGGGGTGAAGCGCGTCCTGTGGATGGAAAGATAAAAGCCTGAGAGGACAACAGGGAGGAGGAAGACCAGGAGAAAGTAAAGTGCACTGATGAGAATAGGAAAAGCTCTCCCGCTCACAGAGACCTCTTTGTTCTTTTTGTGAGTCATTCTAGAAAGGCCACAGCTGTAAACAGTCGAGATCAGTCCATTAGGCCCCGAGATGCCGGAGCTCCAGTGTTGACTGTGTATCCGGAAAGAAACGGCAAGCTTGAGTCATCAATAAACAGAACAGTCAGATCAGTGTGTGACTGTGTGTGTGTGTGCTGGGGAGGATAATAGGAGGCAGAGAGAGGAGGAGTGCAGGGTTTAGGGGGATAATGGTGCAGAGTTGCACGGGGCAATGAGCTCATGCCTCTTGCAGCTGGCAGGCAAGGCCATTTCCATGGGCTCCTATCGCTCCGTCACCCCTCTAACGTCACTCCCTCCTCTTTTGGAAACTCTTTCTCACCGTCTCTCCCCTCCACAGTGGCAGTGTTGATCTTTGTTTTTCCAGCCCTCTTCTCCCCCAAAAATGACTCAGTACAAACACACATAATGGAACCCTACGCGTCTATATTCCTGAGTGGAGCTGCATTAAAACCCGTGACCTTTAGTGGAGTCTTTAGCTTTTGTCAGCTGTGTTGACCTCTGACCTGTCATGACCCTGGCACACGCCAAACCGAATGCAGCCTCCCACTCTCCTCCCCCTCGTTTTGTATCACCGCTAATACAAGTCAACTTGTAAAAATTTGATACATATTTGCTATACGATAGCATAAAATCTACTTTTTGTTGCCTTGGAGTAAAAATTTTACCGACACAAATCAGAAGTACCATCTGTCAGAACCTGTGACCCTCCACATTTCGCTCGCTCAGGTCACGCTGATCGACCAGCTGTGGAGGCTGCATGACCCCGTGTGTGAGATGCCGACGGGGTCACCGGGACTCGCTGGTGGGCTGCTAAAAAGACAACAAAACAAAGAGGGACACAATGAGCTCACTCAGCACAAACTTTGCTGCACAAAGAAGTGGTGCCTAAATGGACTCCTACGACACGAATGAGGTTAACTTGTGAGGAATGAATTTGAAAGCGAAATGAAAAACAAAATTGACATTCTCTCTATATAAAGTTTCCTTCTGTTGCAGCCAAATATTTAAAAAATGACTGATGTAATCCAGGATGAACTTTTTATAATGACTCGCGGGAAAGTTTTTAAAAGAATTCAAGCTGAAAGTCGACCCAGTTGAAAGTAATAACGATGAAAAATCTCAAGTCAAGGAACTGTTGAGGAACTCTACTCATGTCAGGGAAATGCTGTACTATAGAGTTCCAACTTTTTAAAGTTGGCCTTAAAGGCACACTATGTAACTATTTTATATTTTTAAATCTCCTTGAGCCAGTATGTACTAATATGACTTTTTACAGGGTTAATGAAAAGTCACTCAGCCCCATCTGCTGCTTGGATCCAGAATACTGTGTTTGTAACTTCTGAGTCTCTGGTCCGGTGCCCTGAAGTCTCACAAAGCCACGTATCTCACGAGGGTTAGGCTAACCCAAAGTGGCTAGCTGTTATGCTAGCTCTGGAGTGTTTTAGCTCATGATTCCTGATTATTTTATTTAATTTTTTTTATCTCTCCCTGCTGATTTCTTTAAATGAGTGATGAACCGTTCCAGTAAAAAGCAATGAAAGCTGAGGAGACATTTCAACAGTTAGATTTAGCTGTTTCTGAGCATAAACAATGCTAACGTTTTAATGGCAGTGACTTAAAACAGACACTAGGGGGTGCCAAAACATGCAAAACAGCATAGTATGTCTTTAAATGTTTGTATAGGAAGATGTTGACTTGCAAACTTATTGTTCAGTTTTGATATTGACTCTAAATTTTTTAAAAAAAGTTAAAACTTATTTTGTCAATCCGTGTATGGTTCGTTCTTTGGTTTTTCCGTTTCAAAATAAAATCAGAAACAACAATAAACCGCATAGTTTTTTGGTTTTTCAGTTTTTTGAAAGCCAAAAGTAAAAATGTAATATTTAACAAAAACAAAAACCACTTTACTTTACCTTTTTTTAACCTAAAATGCAAAATCCGGTAATTGTTTTTATTTTGTTGCAGCACTGGAAGTTCCGGAAGTCGAAATGTTTTGAGCTAAAGCGTGAAAACTTTGCAACAATGGCTGCACTGGAACCCTTCACAAAGTTGATACGCGAGCTCTTTGAAGATGGCAAAACCCACGCTGAAATCGGCAATGCTTTTCGCCGCCATGGAGCTCCACATCACTCTATGAGTGTCACAAGGTTCTGCATGGAGAAGAATTTGAGGAGACGCAACCGTGTGTCTGACGCCGACTTGGAAAGAGCTGTAATTTGTTCTGTCAATCAGGTCTGTTATTTCTTTAAGTTATACTTCTAATATAAGCAGAGTTTAAATAGAAGTCAAGTCGCCACGAGTTCCGACTGTATGACTTCCGGTTCTGCAGATGGGATAACGCTTTTTTGTTTTAACCTGCAAATTGCGAAAAATAAACCTTTTTTCTATTTTTCATTTTTCAAATGTTTTTAAAACAAAGAAACAAGAAAAAAAAATGATTATTTGGTTTTTCTGATTTTATTTTGAAATGGAAAAACCAAAGAACGAACCATACACGGATTTGTCACATGCCTTATACATTATAAAGTTTACTAGATACCCAATGGTACATCAATATATTTGTCAGTGTCATTCAGATTTTTAAATTTTTAGTTAAACTGACTTCACATTAGGATCCTTTCCAGCATGTTTTCATTGACATTTAGTAAAACAAAAACTGGAACATGTTTTCCAACCCTTTGATCCGGTTGAGAATCTTTGTTGGAAGCTTTTACTACAAAAGCCGTGATTGGCTGGGGGAAAAAAAGAGGAATAATAACATGAAAATGAAATGCAGAAGCTGTTTTTCTGCAGGGGGTGGATGATCCATGTGTGTTTACTGACCTCCTGCTGCGAGCTAAGCAGAGATGGTGGTGGGGGGGAGGCCCGTGGGTGGATGAGTGCCAGGCCTTCCCTGCAGTTCTTTAAGCTCCCCGCTTGTCGAGGTTTGCTTGATAATCACTGATGTGCGCAGGTACGCGGTTGGCAGTAAAACTGGCATGACTTCAGAGGGATCTTCACCCCCCCCACCCACCCCGCCCCGCCCGCTTTTGCAGAATGACATTTGTTGATACAGGCCCATTGCGCCACACTGGGATCTCATAAAAGGAAGATGAGTGTTTGTGATCAGAAAGGGACAATAAATTTGATTAATTAAATTTAAGAAAGCAAAGAAAAAGATCACAAAAGACAAACGGGGATATCCCAAAACAGCTTCTAGCTTCTAAAACCAGACCAGATTCAGACATGAACCCTTTAGTTCATTAATATAGTTCTGGCGGAGCACTCCAGTCGACCTTTTATGCATGATAAAGAAAAGAACAGCATTGTTTAGCTTGAGGGTTGCACGCTCTACACCTCTACAGCAACGCCTGCCGTCACCTCAGCACATCCATATGGATGGCCTATATTCCAGCCTGTGTCCTTTCAAATATAGAGCCCCTGTGGGAATTCTGTTCCGCTGTAATAATAACGGTAACATCCACCTACCTCATCCACTGCACACCCTTATTATTAGTGTCACCTCGGGGGGCAGTTCCCTTGAACCCTTCTGATCCCCATCTCCCTGAAGCGCATGTAAAAAACTACAACACCCAGGGGGTCAAGGTGCAAACTCATCAATTCCAGAGTGCTGATGGATTGAGCTTTATGAGAAGACTAGAGAAGACTTTATGAGAAGTTAGGAAGAGCAAGGAGCTTCAATAGGTAGTAGGGATGTACCGATACCACTTTTTTCAAAACCGATCCGATACCGATACTTAAATCTGAGTACTCACCGATGCCGAGTACCGATACCTCTACCACACAAAAAATGCAACAAATTGGAATACAGGTTTTATTTTTTTCTTCTCTGCTTTTTACAACAAATAACTGAGTTAGATAAAAAAATGTTAAAAAAAATGATTACAAAACTAAAATATAAGGTGAAAAATAACCATTTTCTGTGATTTCACAGTGAAATTATTGCAGTTTTCCACATTTTAACCAAATAAAATAAACTATTTGGCACCATCTCCAGCTCTCAACCCACACTGTTCCTCTTTAGCTCAATAGCTCCCCCTAGTGTTCAATATAGGAAACTACAACAGAAATCACAAGCCACAGACAGTGAAGCCACTGGTATCGGTTCCTGGTATCGGGTAACTTTAATCGATACCGGTATCGGGTGCATCCCTAATAGGTAGATAATTAAAGTTTTTTGTTGTCATCCTGTACATGGATACATTTAAAAACATATTTTAGGGACGTTCTCAACTGCAGGTTTAACTTAGTACCTTGTGTATTTCAATCGTGATGATAGGATGGATCAACAGATTTTGGCTTCATCTTCAGAAAAGATGTCGATCTGGTCTGTTGTAGTTAAGGTACTGAACTGATAGTCCTTGATTTACTGGTACTAGAACCCTAAACGTACAGACTGAAGCTTTTTAGGATCCCTCAGAATAAACTTAGTAGAGCAGGACGTCCAAGCTTTCCACTCATAGATCGGTTACCTCCACAACCCAACCCTGGATAAGTGTAAAGAAAATGGAAAGACCTGCAGAAAATTCTTTGAAAAGAATCTCTAAATCTGCCACTCAAATCACACTGACACCCTCATGTCAATACTGGATAAATGGCCTGTTTCCCAGCTGATCCAATAGTCGTCTAGTTGTCAATCACACGCCACGGCAGCCTGTCTCCTTCCACGACTGGAACAATACATCAAGACACAAAGAGCAGAACCTCTCTCTCCTCTTTCATCATTTTAATTCACCAAATACTCTATTCTAACTAGGAATGTGTCATGTGAGTCACCCCCCCCCCCCCCCCCCCCCCCCCCCCCCCCCCCCCCCCCCCCCCCCCCGCCATTCTCCCTGCTTCCACACACATAACCGGATGCAACAAGCATGTGAGCGCCTTTATGAAATATGCGAGCGTCATGTTGTTGCATCCCCAGCGTTGCGTCTTTGTAAGAACACCGAGGCATCATTTGTGGTCGCAAATTACGTGAATGTAATTAGAGGGCGGTTGGAGCTCGCTTGTTCCAAGAAGGTTGCATACAAAGATGGTGTGTGTGTGTGCTAAAGATTTCTTTTCTCTGTGGAATAAAAGGAAAACAATCCTCTTGAGGTCTCTGGAAGAAGGAAAAAAAAGGCGGGAGATGTCGATGCGCCGCAAAAGCAAGAAGGGTGGAGTGCTGTTGGGGTTGGGGGAGGATGAGCGTGGTCAGGAGTCAGAGCAGATGGCACACTGCGCATCAACCTCCCCTCCTCCTCTCCTCTTTCTCTCCTCCTCCTCCTCGGTGAAGACGTCTCAGCAGGTTATGGAGAAGGAGCAATTAATGGCAGAGCAGGGAGGAGGTACTCCAACACTTCCCAACAATCATCCACGTGTGTGTATATGTGCCACAGAGGACCACTCCATCAAGATGCACCCCCCTCCCTTCTGTCTGCACATGCACGCTCCCTCCTCCTCCCTTCACAGCTTCATCAGTGATCAGTCAGGTGAAAAGGATCTTGACACCTGCCAGTCAAAAAAAAAAAAACATTTAAAGGAATTTTATGGGCAAAATGATGAATTTCCAAAAGTTACAACTAGTATATATTTTTTTTTTTTGTATGATTGCGATCAAGTCTTAACCACCTTTACATCCTTCTTTTTTCTTTTCATTTAATCCTCCTCCTCAGGCTCATCCTCTCCCAGTGGCACGCCATGTCATGTACAGCCTATGATTAGAATAATAGGACTAATTAAATCCATATCGCTGATGCTCTCAAGCATGGTGGCATGCGTCTGTGTGTGTGTGTGTGTGTGTGTGTGTGTGTGTGTGTGCGCTTTACCGTATGAGCCCAGCTCCACTCATGACAGTGGGCTACTGTGGAAAGCCCTTTAAAACATAAACAGACCATTTGAAATGCTCAGCTGTTGAATGGAGCTCTTTGGGCTTCACAGACAGACAGCACATATAGACTTTCCATTTAAGGCCACGTCCAAGAGTGAGAGAGTCCGACAAGAGCCAAGAGAGGGAACAGTAACACTGTGTAGAAATAGAGAGGGAGAAGCCAGGAGGCAGAATGGTAATATTCATCATCAGCTGAGAAGGAGACAGAAAGTTAGACAGATGAGCCGGAAAGCTCAGATGTTGTCAATAAAGAGACGGAGGCGTGTGTCAGAGAGGACGCCACTTAGCCAGGTTTCTGTTCAAACAAAAACATTAAGTCACGTTGTTTTGTACAGAAGCAGAGAGAAAATATACTAGATTTATTTTATTTGATCTAAAGATACGAGTTATTTCTTTCTTTATCTCAAGAAAAGCTTTTCTCAATTACTTTTTGTTAAATTTTTTGTGATGGAAAGAAATAATTCTAAAATCACAATTAAACAAAAATGGTACCTCATCAGATGTTTCAACAAAACAATGAGATAAACTAGCTTAATTATAATCACGTTATAATTAATATTAATAGGTACAGTTCTATTCTGTAGTGTCACAGGTGTCCGGACCCATAATCAATTGTTTTTTTCCCCCCTAGATTATATATTTTAAATTTTTTTGCAATTTATTTTGCTTTGATTTAAGGCATTCTATATTACCATAAAAGAGTATATGCAATTTTATATATATATATATAAAGATATATAGAAAGATAGATGGAAATATCTCTATCTCTCTATATCTATCTCTCTGTCTCTATATCTCTATCTCTCTATCTATCTTGATCTATCGATATAGATCCATTGCTTATAGCATTCGGTCTATAGAGGGATTTCCATGACATAGCTATACTTTTTTTTTTTTTTTTTTGTTGCCACAATCAAGCTTAGATCTAGAAACACCTGCTGACTTTTGCTATTCTCATGTCCATCAAGTCCTATCAGAAGAGTTTGGGACTCGGTTGTATTTTCTTATCATTTTCTTCTCCGTGACATTCCATACTTCTTCCCAACTCTTCTTGATTTCCTCACACTCCCAAACACAATGGTATAATGTCCCTTTATGAACTGTACATTTATCACGGTGTCTGGTATACTATTATTATATTCTGTTTTTCTGGATAGGTTTGCATCTAATATTTATGCTGGATTAATCAAAGCCTTGCATTAAGAAACTCGGTGCGAGCTGCAGCACAAGTCCTTTCTCAGTCTTTTCTATTTAGCTCTTGTTTGAGATTTTCTTGCCAAGAAGCCATTCTGTCACTTGCATCCTCCATCAGAGACTATTCCTTTTCGGGTACTGTGCTTTTACAGCACCACTACATGTAATAACACCCTACATCCACATGTTATAATCTTGTGTGTATACCTATCCATTAAGGCAACCACACACGATTCAGACCAAGCCATTCTCCTGCTTAGAGCAACAAATTCTGCTGTTTTCTGAAATAAATGAGTGTTTCTGTAATTCAACCGAGGGCAGGTGTATTCTGATTTTGTTGTTACAGGATAAAGCGGTGCCTTTTGAGTCAAGAGACAAAGCATTTGTCCTCTAATCAGAAGGTACTGGTAAATGGATTGATCAGCAGCACTCCCAGTAAAAGAAAAGTGTAGTTAAGATACTAAAATACTGATATTTGACTGTCTGACATTTGTAGTTCCTTTCTAAGTCATGGACTACAAAGTGCCTTACATCAGTCCAGCATTCACACGCTGATAGCAGTGAGCTACATTCTAGCAATAGAAGTGAAGCAACCATACACAGACGCTGCTGGACTCTGAGTCAAAGCATGTCTAAATATCTATAACTTAAAAACATCTAGGATCTTAAATCTATACCTGAATATCATCTGCAGAGCAGCAATAATAAATATCTTGTAGGCACTCATTTGCTGAATAAAAAGCAGGTATAATAGAAACCAACAGGGTCCTAAAACAGAACCTTGTGGTATACCATATGCAAGAGAGGTGGAAAAAAGAAGAAACTACTCCAAAACAGACTCAACCCACACAGTAAGTGCTTAAATCATGTCGGTTTTCTCATATTGTTTTATGGCAAAAAAAAGAGGACTAGGGACAACACCTGTACTGTTTTATACTGAAAGTAAAATTCACAGGGGTTGCATTAAAAACTGTATTTTCTTCTGGTAAAATAGGCTGTGTGCAGAGCAAATTGATCAATAAGAAAAATAATTTCCGGGCTTTGTATACTATTGTGAGGACAAGTCTTTTATTTTAAAGCTGCTCTTGGTTAATATAGATCAACGTAAAGGTTTAAAGTCAAATTTAAAGGCACACTATGCAATTTTGCTTGTTTTTAGCACCCTCTAGTGTCCGTTTTAAGTCACTGTCATAAAAACGTTAGCATTGTGTGCCTATAATACCAGGATTAAGGTGAATTTATCAGTAAATACCGCTGTAAAGACATTGAACTCCAGCTTTTTAAAGAGAAAATTGTCAATTTTCAGTTTAAATATAGTCCTTTGGTCCATTTGCAGCACACACCGGCCTCACAATGTTGAGTTGACAATACAGCTTTATATTAGAAACATTTAACTTGTAATTAGTAGAACAGTGGTTTTATGATGAACACAGTCTAGGTGAGACAGCCTGGCTTGCAGCTCACAGAGGACTCTTTCTATCAAAAAGAAAAGCTCACCTTTCCCTCTTTCTGCCCCTTGTTCCCTGTTTGGGCGAGTTTACATTTTCTATTAGCCATGTGGTACAGACAGGGGCACGTCAGGGGATCCCCGACCTGATATAAAACGCAGACACACACTCATACGCACACACAGTGGCGTTCTGTCAGTGTAGCAGACTGTCTGTCTCCTCGTCGATCCGGCGGTGACTGTAACTAGGTGTAATGGCCAGTCTGTGGTTTGAGACTCTATGGGCCTATTCACAAGCCCCACTCCCCCCCCACACCTTCTGCCCCTTTTACACACACACACATATACACCACACACGCTCACACAGATATATACACACTCTGTGTTTACAGTGGCGTATTTGGACAGAGCTACTAATTGGAACACATTTCTTTTTCCATCTGAAAGAGTAAAGGGCATCCCTTTTTTTCCACTGTGTGTGTGCATGTGAGTGTGTGTTACTCAGCTACAGTGTCCACTTTGGATTTGAGCCGAAAACATTACCATACAAGTCCAATGCAAATTCGCTGTCCAATTTTTAAAAAAGCCTATAACACAAACACTAGGGCTCCTTTTGATAGGTCTGTTATAATAATGTAGCTGTTATTTAAACACACAATGTTTCCCATAATGCCGTTGATTTAAGATCATTGGGGAAGTTGGTAGAGCGGAGGAGAGACATCGTTCACCATGAGTCCACTTCTCAGGAAACACAACAAGAAGTTTAAAGATCCCTATTTGATTAAGATCCATAGATTTTGATGGACCGGGTCTGGTCTGTGGAAACTCCAATCTGGAACCACCTGGAGCTAAATGATCCATGGCCGCCATAAGACGATCAAATTTATTGATCAGAGCCGTTTAGGCAGCACGGGGTAACCTACCTACACAGGTGGTTCTAATGTTCTGACTGATCTGAGTAAATGAAACACAAACAAATGCTGGAGTCCTTTTTTTTTTTTTTTTTTACCACCAAGAGATATCCAAGACAACAAATATGAATTTACCAACCAGTGGTTTGTAATAAGTTGCATAATATTCAAAAGCGGGAGCATTGATTTAGGCCCTGACCACACAGGAGTTGAGTTCCAGAGTAAAAGACATCTTGAAATACCGCCCTTTAAAATTTTGTGTAGACGGTCAAAGGCTACGTTCACACTGCAGCCAAATGCGCATCAAATCCGATTTTATTCTCTCATGCGACCCATATCTGATTTTTTTTAAGACAGTCTGAACGGCACAGATCCGATTTTTTCAAATCCGACTCAGGTCACTTTCATATGTGGTCCTGAATCAGATACGTATCTGATGTTTTTGAAAGCGACTCCAGTCTGAACAGACACGTCGCATTGAATCCGCCTCGTACGTGACTGACAGGAGACAGACCACTAATCTGTGACGGCGGAGGGAAACGCTCCAACACGTAGAGCTGATACTGGAGACGGAGGCAGTCGGTGGACAGAAAGTGAGGTTTTGGACTTGATTAGTAATATATTACGTGACAATTCTGTTCAAGTGAACTTGGCGCCGTGGCGTGGACTCGCGTTTCTGGGAAGCGCTGTGGCGTTCCCGTGTGATGAGTGATCTGACGGACTAAAATGGTTTTTAATCAAAATAACGGAGCGAGTGCGACGTGGTGCAGCGCTGAGGTCTCCGGTGTATTTCAGCCTTAAAGAGATCTTACCGTAATCGGGCCGTGTTCAAGTCAGTTAGCCAAAGCCATTTTACTTCCGTAAACAGAGCGCGTTATGTGTGACGTCTTGTCATCGTCTGCACATGCGGGCCGCTTTGGGGCCGTGATTCGTTCACACTGGAGACTGTTTGCTGTCGCATTTCAGTTGAAGTGTGAACAGCCAGACAAAAAATTGGATTTGATTAAAACATCAGAATTGAGCATTAAGACCTGCAGTGTGAACGTAGCCAAAATGCAACTTTTTGAATAAGTCATAGTCCCAGATTATGTGCTTGAACACGATAACGCTACAGAACCTAGTATCTCAGCTGAACTGAAGAGAACTAGACTAGAACCAGGAGAAATGTCCACTATGACATAAAGTCAACACTGTCCTAGTTAATGTGACACAAATGAAATGTTCCCGTCTATCATCAGACCATGGAAAAAGTTCTCTTGTACTTACTGTCCTCATCCTTTTCTTGTATCTATACCACAGGTACAGAAGTCCTTCTTCTTCTTTTGTTGTTTCAAAGCAGTTGAGACACCACTGTAGAAGTCTACCATAACCATTGTTTGAGCTTCATGTGCACATGTCACACCCAGCTTCCTGTTTTGGGGGTATTTTATAGCTGTATGGCAGCACCACATACAGGTCTGGTGTAGTTACTACAGCGTTTTGGGTTGTTTTCTGTGCTTTTGTGTGGATGAAGGTATTTCTGGAAATGTTGTGGGGTGTAGGATTCCATAAAATAAAATAACAACGGTGTTGTGGGGTGTAGGATTCCATAAAATAAAATAACAACGGTGTAAAGTTCATTAAATGAAATCAACTGCTATGAAATTTTAGAGATTGAGGCTGATATAAGATAACTGCAATTCGTGTGGTTCAGACTAGCCATTAGCTTATCTGTCCTGATTAGCATGGATGCTATTTCTTCAAACTCAGGCTGTTCAGGAACAAGACAAGTCCAATTTGAAAAGATTATAGGTTTATTCTTGCTGTTTAGGGAGCTATCTACGATGGGTAAGATATATATTTTTTAAAGACATACTATGCAGTTTTGGCTTGTTTTTAGCACCCTCTAGTGTCTGTTTTAAATCACTGTCATAAAAACGTTAGCATCACCTTTGCTCAGAAACACCTAAATCTAACTGTTGAAATGTCTCCTCAGCCTTCACTGCTTTCTACTGGAGCGGTCCATCACTCATTCAAAGAAATCAGCTGTGTTCAAGCAGGGAGAGATTAAAAAAAATCAGGAATAATGAGCTAAAAACACTCCGGTGCTAGCATAACAGCTAGCCACATTGGGTTAGCCTAACTCTCGCGAGATACGTGACTTTGTGAGACTTCAAGGCACCGGACTGGAGACTCAGAAGTTGCAAACGCGTCATCCTGGACACAAGCAGCAGATGGGGCTGAGTGACTTTTCATTAACCCTGTAGGGTCATTTTAACACATCAAGAAAAAGATGAAAAAATATGAAAAACTTACATAGTGTGCCTTTAAATTTTACTCAACCACACTTTGAAATAGTCAAAATGTAAATTTAAATGAGACACAAATGTCCAGTGATAAAAACAAAACAGTAACACTGATATCCTCAGTTTAAGGATATTTCTGTGTAAATTAATAGACTGAGTTTATTCCTGTGAATATCAGCATACATCTATTGTAAATGTGTAAATTACCACTTATTTTTTAAGTAGTTTTCTGATATTTTCTTTTACTTTTGAGAGGCAGAACTTTTCTCCCAGCAGTTAAACGAATAAACAATAAATTTAGCAAACAATTCATTATGTAATAAAAAATAATTTTCACATGTTTAGGATGGCAGCGTGTCTCGCAACACATCTGAGCTCTTGACTTAATAAATTTATTTTATTACTCCTAAAGTCTGATAATAAATTATGAATAAACTCTATTTTCTGTGGGTCAGAACTACAACAGTTTATTCTATTAGTTGTCATGGCGACAGACGTGTCTCTCCAGCTCCGTAAGCATCAGCTGGATGTAACTCTGGAGTTTAGTGCTGCTGTGTTCTAGTCTGTGGATGAGTGGAACACGAGGAACTCCTACTTGCACCTAAATCTTAAGGCTTTTATTTTTACTTTTAATTTAAAAAATATATTTATTTTTAATTAAAATGAAAATAAAAGTGTCTGTGAATAACCTCAGTTTGGTGAAAAAGAGGTAAGTTAAAACTACACTGACATGCTAACTTCTAAACAGATTATTTGTTTTTCCTGAAAATAGCCTCATTACATCACTATTTTTAACGCGGCTCATGTTTACATAAAGGTTTTAATAGACCGTCTACGTGAAGAGGAACATTCTGCTTCACTTTTCTCCAACCCAACAAAAAGAGCCATCTGTAGCTTTTGTCTTAAGTCAAGGATAAGCCCAAACCAATCCACGTCCCCCAGGACTGATCTGCGTTTGAGTCGGTGTTCAAATAATCCTATTAGAGGTGGATGATTTCTTCAGGTCCAGCTGGAGTTTCGGAGGCAAATAAAGTCAGACTTCTGAAAAAAAATTAAAGAAATCAGTGAAAACCCATCTGACAAAATTTTTCAAATATCACTGATGGCAATGAATATCTGTTTGGAGGTATGTTTAATTGTTGACGGCTGCATTTCCTGTTTGAAGAGAATGATAAAGGACATAAAAAGCCAAAGGAATTTGTCATAATGACTTATAACAGACACTTTTCCAGTTATTTATTTATTAAAATTAGCATTAGAACAAAAAAAAAAAGCTACTTCATGGTGACTTTTCTGGTAACTTTCTGCCAGGACCTGATTATAAATGTACCAAAAAGTAAATTTGGGTATTAAGTGAAATATCACCTACGTCCCTAATACATGTTATATTTTAAATTATACACACTCAGAAATGAAAGGACATAATTGTACCTTTTTTTTGTCACTGGGGTGGTACCCTCAAAAGTACAACTTTGTACCTTTTTAACTGCAGGGTTGTATCCTAAGGGGTACATATTTGTACCCCTTAGGATACATATTTGTACCATTTTAGGGGTACATATTTGTACCCCTTAGGATACATATTTGTACCAACCATTTAGGGGTACAAATTTATACCCTAAAGTACAGGTTTAACTAGTAAAAGGTACAAACTACAAAGGTAAAAATTTGTACCCCCAGTTAAGGTTCAAAATGGAACCCTCAAAAGGTACAATTTTGTACCTTAAAGGCATATTCAGTAGCCAGGTAAACAATGTAGCTTTTAACGTTTTTTTTAAAGCCTCTTAACAACGTTCCAACATAGTATAGCCATAAATATATTGTGGAGATTAAAAAACCCCCGAAAGAAATCAATAAAGTAGTTGTCCCGCAGTTCTCTAAAAACTTCAGCCAATCCTATCGTTCGGACCGAACGATAGGATTGGACAATCCAGCTCTCTGTCTGCCTCATTTCCGCACTGCTTGGATTCACCAATAATCTGCCCGGACACATTTTCCGTCTGAACATCCCGGAAGTGAAAGGAGGACAGAATTAGCCGGTGGTCAGTGCTTTCATTTTAAGATAAAAATACCAGCGTCCCCCCAAAAAACACCTTTTCAGCTAGCAGAAAACTAAAATCGTTTGGAGGTGAAAAGAGGAAAAGCTGGGGGAACGTTTCTACGGCTGAAGTTAGACTCTGCTTTTTTATCGTCGCAAAACGGGGTCCCATGTCCGCGGGAAGGCTGGCGTTACAGATTATACCCGACGGGAGGGGTGAGTGCTCTGAGTCGTGTTTCTGTAAACTAGCTAGCGAGACCTAGCTTGTTTACCTGGCTACCGAGTATGGCTTTAACTGGGGGTACACATGTTTATCCTTGTAGTTTGTACCTTTTACTAGTCAAACCTGTACCTTAGGGTACAAATTTGTACCCTTAGGGGACACATATGTCCCCTAAGGGTGTACTCCTCAGGATATAACCCCCAGTTAAAGGTAAAATTGTACTTTTGAGGGTACCACCCCAGTGACAAAAAAAGGTACAATTATGTCCTTTCATTTCTGAGAGTGTATATTTGTTAAAAAAAAAAAAGTCAGGGTTTTCATTGATCCTGTGGTTTTGATGAGGTGTAATATTTTCATTCATGTGAGAAAACTGGGCTTGTATGCATCCTTCCCACGCCTCCACCCTGTGGTCTGCTGGGAACATGAAACCAGTCTGTTTGGGGGGGAAAGAGCCTTAGCCTGGAGGAACTTCAAAAGTACAAAGACCAAGAAGACGGGTTTGATTTGAGAAAATGATTTAAATTACGATATTAAGAACACAAATGAAGGGGGGAAATGTAGGTGTATAATTTTATTTTAATGGTTTCAGGGCGCTTTGATAAGCAGTCCTGTAAAAATTCACAAAAAACTCATGAAGAGATTTTCACTTTTTGCTTGCCATGAGAGTACAATTTGCACTTTTAGAGATAAATGGTGCAAAAGAGTGCAAGGTATTAGTCACAAAGGTAGAAATCAGCTCTCAAATCAAAACAGTTCATGTCGCTGTCAGGCGCAAACTTTGTGTCTCAAATTTTCATAATTTCTATGTTTTATATGAATCAGCTCTAATGTCATCTATCTGTGGTTTAATGGATGACATTTCAGAAACAACGGGCATCATTTTTGTTCATCCTTAAAAAAGCTCCCATTCAGCTTTAGTGGAATGAACCAATTTGTCTCAGATCAAATAAAAAAATCCACATTTCAAAGCTGGAATTAAACAGACTAACTTTTTGAGAAGCTGGAGGAGAAACTTCAGGAGGAAAACAAAGATTTTAGGCCTGATGCCAGGTTTCGGGCGTAAACAGAACTTTCCCCAGGTGATAAAGTCAGTAAACTGGAACCAGTGGGAGAAGACTCCTCTGGAAGATGAGTCTCCTCCAGCAGGTCGGATCCAGCAGGTGGGCTAAGAAAAACAGATCAGATCCACTGGTATCTGAGGTCGACGAGTGCTAGACGACATCATTAGATTAGACACGGCTCATGCATAAATTTTATTCTTTAAATTTTGTTTTAGTAAAATGTAATGATCTTTCAATCACCTCATGAATAACGGTTAAAGTATAAATGTAGAGATCGTGGCTGTTAGCGGGGATTTAAAATGTTTTGAAAAGCGATCGGGGTGAAAGAGGTTGTTCTCTGAGAAAACAAAGGCAGCGAACCTTGGAAAAGGCCAACTTTAGACAGCTGCATGTGAAGGGACGTGTTTTTCTAGAAAAAAGCAGTAAGGTGTGTGTTTGTGTGTGAAGTACACACACGCACGCACACACACACTGAGGCCTGTTATTGTTTTGATCAGGCCTTGGTGTCACCTGATTCTTCTTGTTTTTTGCTCACGGAGCTTCTATCACATGTTGCTCCTCGTTTAAACTTTGGCACTTGTTTTTTTTTCTTCTCTGTCTCACTATTACACACTTACACACACACACACACAGACGGCCTGGGGCTTCAGCTGCTCGCTGTAAGAACAAGTGGAAGAAGATAAGATCATAATAGTGGAATTAACAACAAATAATTCTGGTTAAATGATGAGCTGCTATTCTGGGAAAAATACTGGTTTCATTTTCCTCAGGAAATACTTCCATCAACAAAAAGAGCAAACAATAAGTTTGATAGGTTACAGTCTAAGTTTCTATTCAGACTGTTGAAATCAAAGACATTAGTTCTGTTCTTCCACTGTCTACTATATGTTCTGATGGGAAAAATCCAGGAAAGCACAAACAAAAAGTCAAATGTCCTCATCAGAATGAGCTAGGGTTCATCAAATCAACTTGGCAATACAGGTTTCAACTAGAAATGCACCGATACAGATACCGGTATCGGACCGATACGATATTATATACCTGACTTGTTCAAATTAGAGTTGTCTTTCAATTCATTGCATTTTTTTGTGCGGTAGAAGTATCGGTACTCGGTATCGGCAAGTACTCAGATCCAAGTATCGGTATCGTTTGAAAAAAAAGTGGTATTGATGCATCCCTAGTTTCAACTTTCCAAATTGGAAAACTGATGTTTAAATGTTTAACTTAATGTTTTCAAATTACTGAAAGATGGGAAGACTAGGTCATTTTATCCAGATCACAGATTTACAGGTCCAGGAGAAACATCCAGACATCCCTCATCCCGCTCTTCCTGTGGATCCGAGAGGATATGCAGTCCCTCCAGAGAGATCCGCTCTGGGATCTCCTCCCAGTGCCTGGAAAACCTCCAGAAGGAGGTGGTATCCTAATCAGATGGCAAACCCACCTCAACGTACTCCTTTTGATGAGGAGGAGCAGCAGCTCCTAAATTCAGATAATCCTGGGTGAAGATGTGGTTGTATTGAATGTTTATGAAGTGGATAAATCAAAAGAGACTGATTTCCACATGTTTTTCTTCAGGCTATAAATAATCAAATCGGCTGACCTGAACTTTGAACAACACCCTTCCAGGTCTTTCACTGTTGGTTTTTGGGTTTACAAGGCGAAGGTTGTGTTGGATAAGTTACTTTAAAATTGTAATATAGTAATATTACTAGTTACAGCAACAAAAAAAGTAATCTAGTTTGTATTACATATTACAGTCCCCAAAAAGTAACTAAGTTACACTACTTTGAGTTACTTTTTGGCAAAATATCTCATTCTAAAATACTGATCACTTTACATTTTACACAAGAATGACACCAGAAAATACAGTATTTTTCTCACTTTTTTTTATTAAACTACAGTCAATTTTAAAGAATATTTTATTAATGTCAGTCCATACATCAGCTGTTGATACTCCTGGGCTTCAAATAGTCTCTTCAGCTCCTTTTTCATAGCAGCACATGTCTTACCCAACTGCTTGGTAAATGTCTTTTGGAGGGTGGGATGTTGTAACTAGTAAGTTACTCAAATTGTAACTAGTAATATATTACTTTACTTTAAAAGAGTAATGTTAATATATTACTAGTTACTCAAAAAAGGAATATATTACTGTAACTAATTGCTTTGTAACTAGTTACTCCCAACTTGTAGTGTAACCGAAGAGTAACACTTTGAGAAAGAATGTCTGAAACTCTGAACCTCTCTGGTTATTTGATTGACTTTTGTTGGTCAGGAATCTGAATCCTATTTGTCTCCTGCATCTCTTAACAACAAATTCAACCCCCAATGAGGCTGCGGTGGTTAAAGGTCCCCCTGGATGGCGAAGCTCCTGAACTTACCTCCACCGTACAGACGAAGCTCGGAATTTTGTTCTTTTGGATCTAATCCAGAGGTGTCCAAACTTTTCAAGGCAAGGGCCAAAATCGTCAAGTTAAAAGTCCTCAGGGGCCACAAAATTTAGATATTTTTATTAAAGAAATGCAAAAAATGTTTTATTGTGAATTTTATTAATTGGTACTGAGTGCAACATTTGAATGAAAAGGACACAATATTTGATTTCTTGTAGAAAAGCATTTTGTAAAGACAAACATAGGTCCGCATCAGATTTCTTGGATTTGATTGGTCGGTTGTTTTCTACTTTCTTGGTCCTGAGAAATAATTTGAGTCCGTATTTATTGCAAGTTTCTTGCACGGTGCAAGTGTGCTTTGTAATAAAAGTCAATGAGGGTATGAGGTTTTATTTATCAGGAAATTAAATTGAAAATATTTAATTTGAATAATAAAAGATGGATTTAACCTTTAACATTAAAAAAGTACTTATAGTGCAACTGTAATTTTTGTTGTTCTATCTCATTTTAGTAAAAAGCTGAACCTAAAAATGTTAAGTGCACCATCAGCCTGCTGGAAGACTAAATTCTACCGTTCTTGCAATCCAAGCGAGGGCCACACTAAATCACTCCCGAGGGCCACAAGTGGCCCCAGGGCCGCACTTTGGACATGCCTGTTTTCCCCTTTGACTCCAATCTTTATGAGTGAATACAAATATGATTCGCCGTATTTCCGAGTCATTTTCTGCCAGCTAATTTCTCCATCTCGCCTCCCCAGAATGCAAGTCGCTCTGGGTTGCCAAATACTCAACTTTATTCTGCAGAAAAGTCCGTAAAAAAAAAAAACTGCAGCAACACAAAAACCCGCCCAAGCATGAATACAAACACCCCTGACACCTCACCACACACCCCCAGGGGGACGTGCCCCACTATTTGAGACATACTGCCCTAGTGGATGCTAAAGGTCATGGCTTGAAGACACCAACAGAATCACATCGTCTGCATAAAACAGATGGCATGCCCAAGTTTCCAAACCAAACGTCCTCTTTTCTATGACTGCACATTGAGATGCTGCTTGTGAACATCTCAAATGGATGCTTTGAATATCCAGTGGCTTCCTTATTACTGGCGTCATCCAATCAAAATGTTTCATTTTCATAACCAGAAGACACAAAATGTGCACAAAGATTGCTGTACTATCAGGGTTCAGAAACAAAAATCCATGAATTCATTTTACCTGGTGCACCTGGAGGAAACCCACCTGTGCATGCTAACCTAATGTAGAGAGGACACAGTCGGGAATCCAACCTGCAACCTTCTTGCTGCAAACCACCATGCAACCCAGAAACCAAAATATGAGCCCTAAATAAATTTAGTTTAAACCGTCATGTGTGTACTTTAAACCGCATCGGTATTTCAAAATCTCTAAAGATTTCAACTCAAATGGCTAAATATGATTTAGGGAAATGCTTTTAGATAACCACAGCTGGAGGTGGGAGAGCGACCGGAAGCCGTGTGTGTTGGAGCCGGCACCGATTCTGAATCTGTATGGACACGGTGAGCTGTAAGGCAGCTGGAGGGGAGGCAAAGCTCCACGTGAGGTGCAACAAACACACTTTACGGTTTGCACGCTCGTCCCTTTCTCCACTCAAAGACACTTCCACACGTTGTGAAGCAATCGTGCAGGATGCATGGAGGGGCACGAGTAGAGCAAAAATCAGGGTTGGTGATTGTTCCCAAACACAAACAGGTCATATAGTAGAACAGGAATATAAACAGTACTGTTGTGTTGAAGTCAGGTTGCATAATGAGAGGCTATTTAGAGCCCGATCAGTACGTTGGGATGTGATTGCTTATTATTTTGGCCGTCTCGCTTGTGTTGAAAACTGAGTCCTCTCCTCTAACCTTGCTGCTCGTCTTCACACTTGTTTACCACTGTTGGCGTACAAGAACACAATGTTCTCATCAACAAAATGTAGGTGTTTACCTCTTTGAAATTATGTAAATGCTTGATGTGGCGTTTGTGGGGGAAATTGGAAAATAATGTGCAAGTAAATGAAACCACATGCTGCTGACTGAAATGAGAGCTACCTGTAGCAGTCGACTGAAGAATAATATCCTCCCTATGGTTCCTGTAGGCGCATAAACATTGTGTATGATGATTTTTCATGTTGAGACCATGTAAAAGTCAAAGGGAACACACGTATACAAGAAGAATTTTACATCTTATGAATTATCATAGAAAATAAAAGATTTAATGATTTGAGAACAGCCAGCGAGCTGCATCCTTCCAATGATGACACTAAATTGCGAGAAAATGCATGAATTTTCAGTTGGATTCACACTGAAATGGTACAACGCATCGTCAGCTATGTTTTACCACGTTTCATTAAAAATAATGTTTAAACAAACACAAACTAAACATTTTGTTTCAAAATGGGGTAAACAGATCCCCTAAACCAACATCTTAGGGTCCCTTAGATGGTAGGATTGTGAGTCTATTCTACCATGTCCTTATTATAGAGGGCGTATCCAGAAAGGAGCACTAATAAAGGGAATGGTAAATGGATTCATACAATCTTGCCATTAAAGGGATTCTGAGACGTTATCAGTGGCGGCTGGTGAATTTTTCTTTGGAGGGGCGCATTTTGGAAAGTTGGTTTTTTAGATGCAATCTAACCACATATTGCCAGAGTACCACTCGTATGCATCACAATACTTTAAAATATTAAATTAAAGCAAAACTAGCCTGTCCACTCTGTCCAACCTCCTTCAAGTGGCGCTTTTCTTGGTCTGTTCTCCTGGAGAACGGTTCACTTTGTAGTGATGCAACTGAATTATTTCTTCTCTCCATTTCTAACTCACACGACGACACGTTGTTGCTGCTGCTACTCAAAGTGAAACCAAAACGAGCGCTCTGTAGAGCTTCCGGCCAGGTCAACAACAACATCCCCCTGTTCTTCTGAGTAATTCAATATGTTTTTCTTTTCTTTTTTTTTAACTGTATTTACGTATAATCACTTATCAGTGTGTTAGAGTGCCATAATTCATGATAAAAATAAAAACTAAAGTAAATACTTAAATAATAAGCCATAATCCTCCGGTTTTGACTGTGCCGTTGTGCGCATGTGTCATGCTGAGCCCTGCGTCCTGATCGGTCTCCTATTTTTTGCACTCAGTGCGCATGCGTCAGGAGCAGAAAACACAGCGCTATGTTGGGATGGCATCCCGTCCAGACATGCGCAGTAGACCCCAAAGAAACACGACCTATCGGTCTGGTAAAAAAAACGTTTCTAAACTACACCTAAATGCAGATTATACACAGCACTTATTGTATATATAATGGATGGCTTGTTTAGTTT
Source organism: Callopanchax toddi (assembly GCA_006937965.1). Taxonomy (NCBI): domain Eukaryota; kingdom Metazoa; phylum Chordata; class Actinopteri; order Cyprinodontiformes; family Nothobranchiidae; genus Callopanchax; species Callopanchax toddi. Next base: position 2,290,507 of record SSNR01000041.1, on the reverse strand, counting down.
TATTTTCATGTTAGTTTTTTATATTTTGTGATCCCTATTTCTCTTCTTCTTCCTCTTGGGACTGGTGGGGCGGCACCCGAGTGCCCCCTATGGACGGGCCATCACTGGACGTTATATAGGGCAGTGGTCTCCAATGTTCTTTGCGCCACGGACCTATTGTGTACTAAGTAATACGCCTACGGACCGGATGGGCGGTCAATCCGAGGGGGGGACCCCGGACTGGTATCAAATGACCCACGAACCAATACCAGTCCAGGGGTCGGGGTCGGGGACCTCTTTGCCCTGCTTTTATTTTGAAAGGCTACTACAGCATTCTAAACTTGCCTGTTGGCAAAATATAAAGTTGAATCCATTTGGCATCAAACCACATTTTGGGCTTAAACTGACCAAATCAAGTATTAGTATTACCAGAGGTAAGGACTCGAGTCACATGACTTGGACTTGAATCATAATTTGGAAGACTTCTGACTCGACTTGGTTAAATCTTGAAAGAATCTTGACTCGGACTTGAACACCAATCACTTGCTACTTGACTTGCATCTGTTGACTTGATGCTGACTTGAATTTCAAAGTTAAGGGTTTGACTTGGGACCTCCACATCTAGACTTTGGACTCAAATTGGGACTTGGTTGTGTTTTCTCGCGGCTTGACTCGAGACTTGACTAGAAAGGCTTGAGACTTACTTGTGACTTGCTAAACTGGCCGTATCCAGTCCCGTACATGTTTTCTCCCCTCTGTTGGATGAACTACAGGTGGGCCAATGAACTAAAGGCCAATTTTATTTCTTTATTACTGTTATATTACATAATAAAATGACACTTATTATACACTTATGTAAAAGCAAGTTTTAAAAAGTAGATTTAAAAATGAAAATTATTTAATATTTCAGGCTTTGAAGAGTTAAAATTTAAAAATGTCACCATCTAGATCCAACTTTATACATTTAATTTGATTTAGGGATGCACTGATACCACTTTTTTTCAAACCGATACTTGAATCTGAGTACTTTCCGATACTTCTACCGCACAAAAAAATGCAATGAATTGGAAAACGGGTTCAATTTTCGGTTAACAAGCACGAGTATACAGTATGGTATGGTATCGGGCCGATACTATGCATCCCTAATTTGACTATAATTATTTTTAACAATGTTATAACACTTGCGAAATAGTGAACATGAACATACCTTTTGGGTGTCATTTTTCAGATTTACATTTAAACTTCCAAGAACTGATATTTTGGTGATTTGTATGAAGAAAAGTAATACATTTATGGTTGTAAACTTGTAATAGCTGCTTTCTAACTGCAACAAAAAGCTCCCAAGTGATGCAACATAGCAAACGTACCTCACTACTACACGCCAAGTCCATTAAAACCACTGACAAAATGTTTACAAAGCATCACATTTCTCAGGGAAAAGCTGAAACCAGCAATATTGTGGGTTTTGTGTGTGCAAAAACCTGCAGAGTTACATTATTTGCATCCCTAAGAAGACTTGAAGTCACTTTTCCTGCATGTGCAATAGCTGTTAATGAGCTGAGGCGCGTCCGATGTATGTACAGGCGGGCAGATGGGTGGGCCGTCAGTCTAACTGATTGACGGAACCACAAATAAACCAACACACACACTCCCCTCTGAGTGTGTGTGATGGATGGATAAATGGAGGCCAGAGGGGGTCTTTCTTTTTAGTGTTCTCCATCACAGCTGTTGCTTCTAAAATATGCACACAAGTATAAAAGTACACAGATATCTATGATGTCGAATACATAAATAGATACACAGACGTCTACAATTATGCTCTTGTGTATCATTGGCATATTTTCCATGCATTATGCAGTAGCTCCTCTGTGTTTACACTTGGCAGCCGTCTGATCAATACATTCATAAAAAGCTTCCACTATGTCGCACGCATGCACGCTCAGAGGAGCAATCACATGGGAGACGCCACATGTAAATGTGTAGAGTGGCGCGCTAGCCTTGCAGATAATTGATCAGATTCACGACCATCAGGTGGGCTCACTGTGTGTGGGACCCTCCCTCCTTTGAACACACACATAAACAAACACACAAACTGACCCTTGGCCGAGGCGTAATAAGGTCCTATTAGTGGAGTGGGAATGGGTCATAAATGCCACTGAACGCTGACACTCTTCATCCTCAGAAAGGTTACAGAGAGGCCACTGGGAACAAAAAGGGAGGAGGGGCGGGCACCAAAAGACAGGAAGTGATGAATAGATTATTGGATTGATAAACGAATGGATGTCGGGATGGATAAAAGGATGCGAAGGTGGTTTGATTGACCTTTTAGCCTGGCAGAAGATTGCCTGACAGCAGCTGTGCCCTGCTGTAAACTCGCTGTAGCATCTCAGGCGTTTGCCTTGTAAAATCATGACGCCAGCTTGTAGCAGTCACTCATCCACCACACAGGACTGTCAGTGGTTTCACGTGAAGACAACCTTGAAGTCCAAACAACCTTTTGGACAAGCATCAATCAAGTAACTAAACTGTTTCAAAGGATGATTGTCTAAATCTGAGGTATTCTCTGCACATTAGCATCCTGTCAACACCAAGCTGACCATTGAAGAACTCGACACCATTGCATGGCCACTGATTCTAGGTGTGCATGTGTGTTTTAAGGGGTAAACGGTGGGATATAAAGTTGTCAACGAAGGTAATCATTGAGACAGTCAAGATGTCATCAAATGTAGACCATAAATATCCATCCATACCTGCTTTATCCTGCTGAAGGTTTAATGGGGCTGGTGTCTCTTGCAGGTGCCATTGCTGTGAGAGGTAGTTAACGGGATTGTCCATTACAGATAGTATTGCAAACATAAAGAAAATAAGGGTTCAAGCCAAGCACCTTATTGGTGTGAGGTCATCTATACAGACAACTCAGAGCCTCACTTTCCTGTGAAAACCGAAGGGGACATCTTCAAACTGGTAAACTGCAATACTTACGTAGAACATTTTGCAGGCATGTGAGAGGCTTGATGAGGTTCATTCTTTAACACGTTGGCTGAAGAGATTAAAGAATCTGAATTGTGCATTTGGAGTACGACTTGGTATAAGCTGTTATACGTATAAGCCAGTGGCGGGCCGTCAGGGCCTTCAAGGTTTTCTCTGCTGGCCTAAACTTACTCAGAAAAGTAAATGTATTTTTTTTTGGTTAATATTATTAAATAAAAATGTTCTCTCTGGTCTATTCTCTTTATATCATATTATATCCACTTGGTCTATTATATCCACTTGGTCGGCCACTTCCAGTGTTAAAATACCAAGGTAGGGTGTTGTCCAATCAGATTTCAGCTTGCTTGTGTTGTGTAAGGCAGATTGAAGTCTGCCACTAGGGGCTCTACTCCCAAGTGCTTCTATCAGGACCTTCAGAGTCAACAGAGCAGGCCGTGGTTCGCTTTCAGCCTGCAGAGACGATCAGTTGCGATAGCCAATCAGCTCTTGAGTCTGAGTGGCCCAGGCCAGCTAGCTGGGCTCACGTTCTGTTGACAAAAACGTGTCCTGTGATTGGATACAGCTTTGTTTTGGTCCAAAGGCGGCGATCTCTGAACTAAACTTGGAGATTCGTTAGCTACAGACAGCTATCGGTGTATTTTTTTTAACCCAGGATGGCTGAAGGAGGAGAAAGGATCCTGTCCCAGCAGGAAAAACGCTTTATCAGTCTATTTCAGAAAAGGAATTATGAACTTTACCGTGGCCGTTTCAGAGAGACACTGGGATTATACAGTAAAGCTGGAAATGCCAGTATTGATGGATTTGGAGTTTGGAGCTATAATGTGGAGGAGATCCGCGTTGGTGAATTCAACCATTTTATTTGTGTTTTTATCATTTTATTTCATTAGCAATCAATCACCTGTAGCGTATCACTGAGCTGAAACATGAGCTGTACAGCAGCACCGCCAGTCAGGCTGTGCATGATACTGCAGCGTAACAGACCCGGTTCGGTTCTGATCTGCCCAAAATGTGCGTTGACTAGCCTATAATAGGGGTGATGTAATGTGTATGTGTGATTTTGTATGGACTCTGGAGCCGTGGCGTCAGATTGATGGTATTATGAGGCGTATTAATTTAAGTTGAACTGAGGAGGAAATCACTGAAGGACCAGAGGTGAAAATCACGGCCCGCCACTGGTATAAGGAACACCTTGCTGTGTTCATCGCTATTGATTGAGGTTTAGAAGTGTCGTGGTTCTTTGGTCTTTGAATCCTAAACTTGGCAGTTTTGTGTCTTTTTCTTGATTTTTGTTGTTGTCATATTTGTTGGTTCTAGTATTAAATTAATTCATTAAATGTACTCAGTTGTTCCTGTTCAGGGTCAGGGGGAGCTGGTGACTGTCTCCATTGGATGAGAGACAGAGTACACCATGAACAGGTCACCAGTCCATCACAAACCATCCACACACACACATACACTCCTTTCCTTTTGAACTACGATAGTCAGAACATAGAGGGATGTACACTCATCTCTCAGAAATCCAACATGCAAATCTAAACACAGCTTCAAGCTGACATACGTTCAGTTCATGAAAGCTCTCTCCTTATATAAGGAGCAGCTGATGAATGACAACCTCCTCAAGACTGTGGCAGACCTGTGCAATTGAGAATCATCCGCTGCCTCTAAGTGACAGATTGCGTCTGGTTTGCTCGGCAGGAGCAAGAGCAGAGACGGACACCCATATCTCACTTCCTGCCAGCCACGCTGCAGGAGTCATCTGCTGTAATAGGCTTGAGCTGCTCACGATGGAGAAAAAAACCCAGGCCAGCCCACATGCACTCAGTCAATACACATAAGTGTATGTCATGTGTGCACAGTTACACACCTACTACACACATAAGAAATTGCTTGATATATAACTGCTATATATGCACATTTAACGAGTGCATGAATGTATGACACACGCTTCCATGTAGATATGCACGCTCCGCAGGGGCTGTCTAGTGCAATAAAGTCTCAGTCACGCTATAGTGTGCCTACCACAGTGTTTGGATTAGTGTTGGCTCATGTGGCTGGATCAAGGTCTTAACTGAAACGACTTAGACTTAAGAAATACAATATTAAGATGGCCTTATATGGACATCAAACCTGGCTGAGCCAATGGATCCAGCAATCCATCGTAGGAGATAGTGGAGCTTGATATGTGCTACCGTTTGATCTTTACATGAGCATCACTCAAAGGTCTCCGTAGGTCAAAAGTGGATTGTTTGTTCTCGTTATTATTCTTTTCATTAACCCTTCAATATCTGTGCTGTACAACATAGAAAGGTTTGAAAAAGTTACAAGAATGTAAAGTTCTGAGTCATCTCTAGGGCCAGTAAACAGGAAGACAAAATGATCAAATTAAAATTAAATAAAAACCAAACAAACAAAAACATTCTACAACTTAACTGAATACTTGGGATTAAAGCATGGAGGTGGGAGAGTGATAATATGTTTAGTGTAAAAGGTTCTATAAGATTTACAGAAGGCATCATATAGAGGCTGCGGAGCTCTTTCTCCAACAGGTTAATTCAAAGAGTTTCAGGGAATCATTCAAACCACATGTTCACTGGACATCAACTGATAAGTGAAAATTAAGCATTTTTGTCCATTTGATGCACTGATACAATTGTTGGTCCTTTTATTTTCTGTAATACGTTGTAAAAGGGTTGAATTTTTATTTAACCCTTTATTTTTTAGGTTAACCTTTTGGTAGAACACATTTTACTTCAGATCTTATTCAAGGATGACCTGAACTGATTGGGTGAAAAGTACTAAAGAAAAAAAAATGGAGATGTTTGAATTAAAAAGTTGAACATTATTGCATTTAATTTATAATTATTAACTTAAAATATACTATCAGTATCATTAATAGACAATAAATAAACCTCTTGTTTGCCCAAATGTGTTGTTTAATGCAAAAAATAAAAAAAATAATGTATATTTTAAAAGTTTAAAAGACAAGCTAACATTAGCACCTGACTGACTTTCAGGAATAATACAAGGGGCTTTAGGTCTTTTAACAAGCATATTTGAAGGTTCTTTTGGACTTTTGCATAAATTCTTTATAAAATAAATAAGCTCAGGAATGGCCAAAAAAATAGCCTGTTTGATAAAGTCTCTGAGAAACCTCTGTGATAAAAGAAAACATTGCTTTTAATGTCTTGTTTTATTCTGTTTATTTGATTTTACAAAAGACAAATTGAGAAACAGTCCCACCAAACACATATTTTTAGAAGAAAAGAGTAAAATGTTTCTGTTTTAGAATACTTTAAGAGTTGAGTCCATTCAAACACAGATATGAAAAAAATGTGTGGAACTTTTGTTATGAAATTTGCATAAAATTGTCATCATGCATTTCCAGGCTTTATTATCAGACACAATTAGCCAAATAGGTACACTTTGATTAGTTAAATATTTTTAATGGAATCATCCGGTTAAAGGTATAGGGATAACTTGACGTTTCCCAGGAGTGTGCTCTCATCTGCTGTACATCATCTCCCTTTAAGGCTGAACATATCTCTTTGTTCTGTACATCAAAAGCCAGATGTACTGGTGTTTGTCTTTAATCTTCATACCATTCACTGAATTATAGCCTTCTTTAAAGCAGGCATAATATTATTACTGCACTCATCGAGTTCACACACATTCACTTTTCAGAAAGACGACCTGTTTGTCCTTTCACAATTAAGACGTTTCTTTTTTTATGACAACCTTTACTTTGCAGGCCAGCTCTGTTCAGATAAAAATACTTATTGGAGCATAGGAAAGGAAATATAAAAGGAAAGATTCAGCTGAAGGAGTAAAAGATGAAGAAAAGGACAAAAAAGTGTGCAAAGCATTCACGGAAAGCAATGAACTCCATCCTGAAACCCTCCTATCTTTACTGCTTAGTTAAATCGTGACATTGTAAATAAAATCATCAATAGGAGTTCTCTAAATTTGTTATGTAAAACTTCACATTATTCAACATATTTGTCTTTTTCTTAGGTAAAAATATTTTTAAACATTTTTCTTCCCTGTTGTCATGGGGACACGTTCAGCTCAAAGGTTTTGAATGTGAATATGACGGCTTGAAGCTATGAAGACTTTAAAAACAGGTTGAAGGACGACGTACCAAAGACCTTCGGATGCTCTGAATAGAAAAACATTCAATTCACAAAGTCAAGAATAACTAAAAGTGATGAATGAATTTTTTTGAATCAGACCTGATTCAATATTTTTTTTTAATCTAGCCTTCAAACTTTAATGAAGTGAAAAGATGGAGCAAACTTATTTTAGTATTATTCTTTGTTGGCTTGTTTCCTTTTCCTCAACCCGTTATTTAATTCGACATGTTGGGGACTATATGTCAACCTGAAATATTCTGAAATGGAGAAGCTAATTTAAGAAATAAAGCAGTTTTATATATATATATGAATAAATAAAGTATTTTTAAAAATTTTCCATCCAAGAAACTTTTGATGTCTTGATTGTTGCTTCTTTAGACTTTTCGAAGATCTTTGAAAGTTTTACTTAGAAAATTTGCATCGTTTTTGCATAATTTTCTGTGGAGTTTTTATGCGTTAACTCCTTTTTTCCTAATAAGTGAAGTTGTAATTGGTTATTTAATGCTTTAAAATCATTTATTGTTTAACCTGTTCTGTTCTGACAGAGAGTGCCGTACTATGTTAGAGAATGTCCTAGATACTCCTCCTGGTGCGTAGTTAATGTCACTGAATTTATTGCGCATCAGACCACATCCGACTTGGTGCAACAGTAGGAAAGGAGAGACAAATGACAAATAATAGTCGTGTTCAAATTTGCTCCCTAAGATACAGGTTTGAATTGTAAAAGGTACAAACTACGAGGGTACATATTTGTACCCCCAGTTTAAAGCATAAGATGGTACCTTTTGAGGGTACCACCCCAGTGACGAGACAAAAGGTACAATTCTGAACTTTAACTTCTGAGTGTTACAAAAGCTAGTTTTCGTGTCTGGGGAAAGCTCCTGCCTTGGTCTGCCACCGAGCCACATTGTACCAGACCTTTCATGATCCTCCTGCAGGTGGTGGGTCCACAGGTGGATGAGCTCATCCAGTTTGGGCTGGACCTGGACGGGTCCCATACTGTATGGCCACCAGGCGCTCGCTCACGGCCCCAACTCCAGGCCAGGCTCCAGGTTGGGACCCTGGTAAAACTCCGACTTTGGGTCTTTGATTTAACATCCATGAAGAGTCTTCTAAACCGCACTTTGTCTCACCCTTCACCTAGGACCAGTTTGCCATGGGTGACCCCACAAGTGCCCCAGACAACAAAGCTCCTAGGATCATTAGGGCACTCAAACTCCTCCACAGCGATGAGGTTGCAGTTAAAGGAGGAGATCCCAGATACAAGCGGCCAAAATGATTTTTCTCCGCAGGGTGGCCGGGCTCAGCCTTAGAGATAGGGAGAGGAGCTCGGACATTCGGGAGAGACTCGGAGTAGAGCCGCTGCTCCTCCATAGCAAGAGGAGCCAGTTTGTTGGGATTCCTCCTGGACATTTCCCCAGGGAGGTGTTTCGGATGTCCTGCAGGAGGCCCCCGGGTCGACCCAGGACACGTTGGAGAAAATATATGTTCAATCTGACCTGGGAACGCCTTGGGGAGCTGGTGGAGGTGGTCGGGGAGAGGACGGTCCCTGGTTGGGATGCTGCCCCCGCGACCTGCACCCGGATAGGCGGAGAATGATGAGACGAGAATTTCTGAGTGTGCATATTAGTTTTCCATTTTTCTTCTTTGTAGTACTATTTCACAATTGCAAATGTTGTGTACCTTCAAATTTGTGTTGATCAAATAACACAAACTGCACTTTAATTCCAGGGTGGAGCATCAAAATAGAGGAATTGAACACAGTTGAGTGAGTGAGCACTTTAAAAAAAAAAACCATGTTTCTGTAAAACTAATTGCTTTTTGTGGGTTTCAAAGAAATTCCAATAAAAGCTTTGATTTATTGAACTGAAAAGTTCAAAAATATCTCAGTATTTCTACTTTTCGTTCTTTTTCAGGTTTAAATGAGGTTGTTTGGAGCAACTATAGAAACTTTAATCACCGTTGCGGCTTCTTTTGTTACATGACCTTGGCTGTTTGTTTGAAATCAATTAAAATGAAACCAGCACATGAAAGGAGAGGCGGTTTGCTACGATGTCCTCAAATAACCTCACCTCAAAGTGACCGTCTACGACTTTGTTTTGATTTAAAACACTTGGCGTGCCGCGTTCGAGGCAGCTTGTGGTGGTTAAAGAATATCCAGAGAAACGGCATCTCTGTGGTGAAACGCACAATTATGAGTCCTGATGGAAGTTGTGGAGCAGCACAATGTAGTGCAACCTGCAAAGGTTAGTGTGCATCTGATTAAATGGCAGCATCACATTATGTAAATACTTTAAGTTACATGTAAATTTTAAGATAAAAAATGTGATGGTGGAGTTAAATGAAGGAATACCAAAATAAAAGCCAAGGAAGAAACATCTCTTGAGTCCCATTTGTGAAGATTATATGAGCCAGTTTAATTATGAATTATTAGTAATGTTCACGAAGACTCCAGATAGAAATATTGATGAACAGAGAATGCATAATTATTAAAGAGACTCTGAAATGTTAGTTAGGGATCTCTTCACTCAGCTTTCTTTATGATTGACTACTTCCATTTTATGGCTGTCCAAAATTGAACATTTACTTTAAAACAGACATTTCCTGCAGACTTATTTCTCTACAGCCTATTTGTTGTCCTGTTTGGTTGCTGACCCAAAGCAGACCATGATGGACTGACAGAGGATAGAAATGTAAAAACAACCAGCAGCTCTTCTGGCAGGTTAACCTTCCTGAGTTGCTGCAGGAAGTTCATCCTCTTCTGGCCCTCCTTAAGGACTGCATCAATGTTGGCCGACCTTTTTTAGGTCCTGGGTGATGGAGGTACCCAGAAACTTGAATGTGTCCACCATGGACACAGTGCTGTTGAGAATAGTGATGAGGCACAGAGGTGGGGAGGCTCCTCCTGATATCCACAGTTTTACCAGATGATCCACCTCTTGTCTGAATGCAGATTCCTCTCCATTTGGGATGAAGCAATTTATTGCAATGGTGTAGATTTGCTCTTGACATTGGTGGGGACCGGGACGGGATGTGCGGGGATGGTCGAGCATGCACTGAAACAGGAAGTGCAGTTTAAAGAGGTCCGTCTTTGTCTCGGTCTGGACTAGGGGTTGAACGACTTGCTATTTTTACAAGTCGACTACCAAGTAATAAAAATCGCGTCGACTTCAACTAATCGCTAATGACGTCATACATATGGCGTATACAGGACGGCTTTATAAATCTTGACAGGCTTTATTGCAAAAACGTAATTTAATGCTGACAACAAACAGCTCAGAGAGAGCAGGTGTTTTAGGCAGCACTTTGGTTTTAATATCAAGTCTTTAGACTAAAATGCTGATTAGTTTTAGTCACATTTTAGTCATGTTTATATGCAACAGTTTTAATCTGACTAAAACTACAGTTAAGTCACTTTAGTCAGTTTTAGTTTTAGTTAGATTGTGGTCTATTGTTCGGCCATAATCATAACAAAGACATTCGCTGTTTAATGAATAATATCACTCAAAGCTTGATAGCCGAGCCATTAGCTCGTTAGTTTAGCCTTTAGCACATCGGAGGTTTGAATAGCTCTGCATTTTTAGTAAAACAAGAGATAAAGAAAGCAAAGACTCACCATTAAGTTGATTAAATAAGGACAATCGATTGGCAAGGGCATCAAAAGCTGCCAAGAAGTATTCTTTGAGTAAATATCCATTTTAATAGCGCAGCGCCAGACCGGAACTCATCAAAGGAAATGGAACGAAACCCCTTCAAAATAAAAGTGATCAGCGAAGAGTCGACTTTTGCTTTAAAAGGTCACTACAGCCCACAAAAATCGACTAGTCGACTAGTTCGTGCAACCCCTAGTCTGGACCGGCCCAAAGTTACCATCACCGGGAAAATGCCCGATGGCCAGTCCTCATCCAGACCCAGGGCAGGTGCCTTCGGTGTAAGTAGCTCGGAGCATTCAACAAGGGCCTCGCGCCGGGCAATCCAGACACCTATGCCTCCTTACCCTGGACACAGGTCCGTCTGCGGACTCCGTGCACAGCACCTGGTCCGCTGGGCTGCAGGTATTATTGGTGGGGATGCAGAGCTATTTCTGCACCCTTGGATTGAGTTATTAGCAGGGACAATTAGTGATTGCTGGGTTTTGGTGGGGACACGTCACCTCTGTCCATGCCAAATCTACACCCATGGCTTATTGTTTTTTCATCTGCAAACTTAAGCAGTTTGACAGATGGATCCCTTGAGCTGCAGTCATTTATATAAAGGGAGAAAGGCAGTGGGGACAGCACACATCCCTGAGGGGCGCCAGCACCAATGGTCTGGGTGCTGGATCTTATTTCCCCCACCTGCTGTCTGTCAAAAAGTTTGTGATCCACTGACAGGTGGAAGCTGAAAAAAAAGTTGCACCCCTTTTTCTAAATGTGACAAAATATTCATTTTCCTAATGTATTAATTCACAATTGGCGCCCCGCAGCGTGTGAGCTTGATGGTGCTGGTCTGGTCTGCAGTGTGGGATTGTGTACACAGCATGTTGTGTGTGATAGTGCCAGTGTGTGTACGTGTGTGTGTGTGTGTGTGTGTGTGTGTGTGTGTGTGTGTTGGTGTGAGGGTGGAAAGCAGACAGTGCAAACGTGACTCGATTGACGGGAACACAGAGTTCAGACAACTGCGCCATCCCTCCCTCTGCTTCCCTGTCTCTCATCTCCATCACCTCTTTCCTTTCCTCTCTTTCTCTCCATCTCTTTTTCTATCCTCCATCTCAACTTTCATCTTTTACTCCTCCTTCACATCTCACCTCCTCATCCTTCCTTTATCTCCTCTCTTTTCTTTCCCAGCTCCCTCTTCTTCTTTTTTGTGTCTCTTTCTCTTCGTATGCAGCAGCCCACTCAGACGTCGATGAATAATTCAGACTGTGTTGCACTGCAGGTTTTCCCCCTTTCTCTTCCCTTCTTTTCCTCTCATCCTCTGTATCATCCTTTATTCCTTCTCTGATTACTTTTAAAATCCACCTGATTGATTTCTCTTTACTCACTGTTTTGATGTTTCTTTTAATCGGGGAAGCAAAAGAGGGGAGGAATAAGAGATGCCTTCAGTGTTTAGTATTCTGCAGCTCATGCTACAGGGGTTTTCTGGGCGTCTCTCTCTCAAAAAACCAAACACACACTCAGAGGGTTCTCCCACTACCCCTCCCAACACACACACACACCTCCATCAGCATCACTCCCTCTCAGACACTGATTTCTGATCAGATGAGCGTGTCGGAAGGAGTGAGTCAGAGTGGACGCTCAGGAAACCTGGTGTTCTGCAGGCTTCCAGGAAGCAGCCTGACATTTCACTGATTGCTCCAAAACCATTTGGACACATCACCTGCTTTACTGGGAAAAACAACTCTGATCTCACATGGAGACGATTTAAACTGATGCACGGGCGCAAACGTCTCGTGAAATTTCCACCCGTAGCAGGTGATTCATGAGACGTGCTCGGGTTAATCTCTATCTCTAAAGTGGAGCTGATAAGTTAAACAAAAACCCGACCTTTACTCGAGCACAGAATGACTGCTTACAACGTTTTATATAAGGAGTGGGTGGTCCTGATGTTTTAAACGCCTTGTGTGTGTGTCTCTCTCGCTTTATGTGCCCAAAAATGGCAAAGATTTGGAAACCGGCTCCGGTTAGTCGCCCTCCTGACAGGAGCAATGACAAAAAGGGGGTCCATGTTGAGACGGTGGGGTGAGGACTTATAAATGTGCTGCCCACCTTAAACAGTCGAGTTTTTTTAAGGGAGCAAAACAACTGGAAGACCAAAATGAAGGGTATATTTACGAGACGCGACCCAGCTGAAGTGGTAGTTGCCATGGAGATGGAGCTCAGGCGTCTGAGCGCACAGCTTGGGGGCTTGGGGGAGGGCCTGAGCAAAGGGGGAGTGCGCCCTCTGAGCCAATGGCAGCGCCTCAGCTCGCCTGTGACACTTTCCCCACATGCGGCGTTCCAGCATTAACGAGGTTGCACAACTGTCCCCCCAATCCATGCAGAATCACATTGCTCAGAAACAGGCCGCCAGGTGTCGGCGCACAAAATTAAAACATGGTCCGATGTGGGAATGCAAGACGAAGCCACCCAGCAGAGACGCACACATGAGGCATGTGACTGACCATGCACAAAGCACTAAAACACAAAGTGACAAGACACTCATCGGCGTCCAAAAAGACTTCCATAATTACTCGGCTGACTGAGCAGACCTGCAGCTATTGCGCACCACAGAGAGCTGGAATGTTGTGTCTCACCCAAACGCATCACATGACCAGAAAACAGAAAATCAGCCCCTATTGTACGGAGGAATGAGACACCTCATCACTGGGATTTGGAACAAAGTGTTCTCATTATTTCATTCCAAATGTGCTCAATTTGATTTGACGGGACAAGTCATTTAGCTCACGTGAGTCCGTCGCACACGTTCAGCTGCCACAAACAAAGCGCCATCTGTTATTACAAACGACGAGCAAATGAATTTAGTGAACGGATGAAATAAAACCAGCTGTCGGGGGAGACAGGTGTCGGGTCAGTCAGAGTTTAAAGTCCTTTTAATTTGAACTCGCTAACTAAAAGTACCATAAATGATTACAGCTAACACAGAGATACAGAAAACTGTCACATCAAGTATGTAGCTAGATGGCTAACAGGCTACAACATTCTACAAACATTAACAAAATGCTCCTCCTCCGATTTGTTAGCTTAAATTCTTGAGTGATCATACAGCTAAGCCCCCCAAAAAGAAACAAAACAAAAAAACATGAACAATTAGGAATGAGCTTCATGTAGGGGTACTTCAAAACAACTTTTTTAGCAGACAAGCTAACAGCCAGTGAAAGTGTTGAAGTTAGGAGTAAAGATTAGGGTTTATTACCTCTTTCTCTGAATTTTTTATTATATCGGTTCAATCCAATAGGATTTTAAACTGCATTAACCAAAGTGTGTAAATGTCCCCAACCACTTACTACTGGCCCTCCACAAGGATGTGTACTCGGCCCCCTTTTGTTGCCATATACACATTGTTTACTACAATATGATTTGAGATGCTTATTTGTGTCTTTAGGTTATTTATTTATTCTGGCTGACCTGAGTAAATGTCCCACATTTCCATAGTGCTTTTCTAAGTCTCGGACTACAAAGCGCTCACACTCACACGCTAATGGCAGTAAGCTACATTGTAGCTACAGAAGTTAAGCAACCAGACACTCTCTGACCACCACCAGCAGGCAATGTGGTTCATACTTTTCTTTCTTAATTGTCTCTAACATGTTAAATTACAAAAAATATATCCAAATCTGAAATGAGAATTACCGTATTTTCCGGACTACAAGTCGCTCCGGAGTATACGTCGCACCAGCCCAAAAATGCATAATAAAGAAGAAAAAACATATATAAGTCGCACTGGACTATAAGTCGCATTTTTGGAGGAAATTTTATTTGATAAAATCCAAGACTAAGAACGGGTATTTCATATTATTAGCTGTTTTCATAAAACAATGCCGGCAATTTACCGCGAAGCTGAGCCGGTATCTGGGAGCCCGTCGTTCATAAGGGTTCAGACCGCGCCGGTAAAGTTGCGCAATCATGTGCTTTTCACAAAAGATTACTCACTGGCGGTATAAAAGGGTTACGGGGGCGGTCTTCGCGCTGTCAACGTGCAGCGTTACAGAGACGTGAGACGGAAGTAAACAGACAGGCTGCTTCTGCTGCTGCTCATAACGCCAGAAGCACCCAGATCTCCGCTGAGTTACAAATGCGTAACAGCTTTACGGTGTTTACCTGATTTTTAAATACTTTTCCAGTCGGGGGTCAGCTCTCCTTTGTTACGTTATTAGCAACACCTCCCTCTGTTGTGATTTTCATTCACAAGTCTGGCGCTGTGGTAATATTACTGCCAAGCATGATTGGTACACACATAGATATCATATATAAAGGCTAGCTATTTTACCTGTGCTGTTTGTCAATAGACCCTGACGTAGCTACGCCGGCGGCCATCTTGGGGCAGCCAGCTGCCCCCTTTCATAACATTGTGTCAATGGAGCATGCACTATTAAATGCCTCTAACTTGATCAATTTTTAACCGATTTTCAAACAGTTTGCATTTTTATAAACGTCAGAGACGTGGCTGTGAATATATATTAAAATATAACGATAATGGTCGGGAAATTTATCAATTGTAAAAGTATCATATCTCAAGTCTATACATAATAAGGTTTGTAAGAAAGTAAATCGTTTGTAAATCCGTTCAGAATTTTTCATCAAGTTATGAGTGTTTTTAGTTAAATTGATGCTCACCTTCCATCGACTGCCATAGAGAGCAGAATGTCAGCTCGCTGCCCCAAGATGGCCGCCGTGTAGCTACGTTGTTGAACCCCGGATGATTCATCTAGCCTTTATATATGATATCTATGGGTACACAGGCCTAGAGCGCCATCTAGCAGTTTTAAAGGGGCGTGAAAATGACTAAAACATGTGAAATTCTATACTTCGGTGTATAAGTCGCAGGATCCGCCAAACTATGAAAAGAAAGTGTGACTTATAGTCCGGAAAATACTGTAATTTATTTTAAAATGACAAATTGCCTTGGGTTTAACTTAGCTTAAATTAGCTTAACTTATTTTAGCGGTTAGCTCGACTGTCTCAAAGGAATCCTGCCTGATTACTGATAACACTCTGTCTACTGCAGGTGAGATACTGGAACCCTACTTTAAAACTCCAAACTAGCTGTTTTCAGAGTCCAACACATGCTAACAAAAAACTTAGCAAGCCATACATCTAGACTGATTAGATCTGGGGCATTTCTGTTCTGTCAAATCATATTAAAGTGATGACAAAGACAGTACATGGTTGAATCAGTAGAACTAATGATCTCAACAATGTGAGCCAAGATGTGGTTTAGTGATTTCTATCAAACCTGTGATCGTTACCTGTCAATCAAGTGTCACTCCCTGCTGTGAGACCACCTCTTTTCTCACTTCCTGTTTTATTCTGAAGTCTCCCTCCTGTTTCAGTTCTGTTTCCTGTTTCTCATTACTCTGATTCCTTACAGCTGTTTGTGTTTGTATTTAAACCAGTCTCTCCTCTCTTTCAGTGGCCAGTTCGTTAGTTTCCTGACTCTCGTCCCAGCCTCAGTTTAGCTCTTTGTGCCTTGACTTCTTGATTCCTAGTTAGTTTAGAACTTTGTGCTTAGACCCTGCTTCTGGATTTTGGATCACCCTTTTGCCTCACGACTTGGATTATTCTGCCTGACCTTTTAATAAAGGGATTTTTGTGATCACTTTAACCTGCATTTGAGTTCTCCTTCGTACCTGCTTAAAATCAAGTAGACAAAAGAGGGAACTCCTGCTGTTTTTACTAGGAAACTTAATCACAACATAACATATAGATGAATGATGCTAACAGCATCCACTAGTTTGCAAATATTCTGATTTTTTTTTCTTCTTGGGATATAAGGGTCATATTCAAAGAAATTCCCTTTTGGCAGTTGTTGTAAGCTTTAAAATTGGGGCAAATGTGATGTCACTGTAACCCCTGAAATGATATCAGTTCAACCTTGAGTCAACATAAATGTTTGTGTCCAATCAGGAATGACGGCATTCCTTAGATAAATGTGTCAGATGAGATAGATTTAAAGCATACCTTCTACAGCTGATCCAGAGGCATACAATTAAAAAAGTACACCTTGTTCACATCCAGAACTGTCTC
>SSNR01000041.1:2171117-2253786 GCA_006937965.1 Callopanchax toddi | reverse complement strand
AAAAAAAAAAAAAAAAAAAAAAACGAAAGTAGCATAAACCAATTAACACCAAAAATAAATTAGACACAACTATTTCTAAGAAGCCTATCTCTTTAACAGGATTAGTATGTTCCTCAAAAAAATGCTGAATCAAATTCCATACATGTCTTCTGCCCTCCAGTGGAGCGGCTAAGAGCTGAAGGTGGAGAGTGCCAATTTTATTTCTTATATTTTTGTTCTATTATATATAATTACACAGTTAAAGAAAAATAGTTGTAAAATTATTATATTAACATTAGCCAAAAATAATATTGCATTTCAAAACATCGTAATTTTTGATCATTATTTCATGTATCAGGCTTTGAAGGGTAAACGTCTTCACACTTGAATATAAATTTGAAATGTTAAAAATTGAAAATAACAAGCTAAATACACAAGCATAAAAGCTAAACAGATGATATTTTACCTTACACACAGAAATATGTCATATCAGATTAGAAATCAAATATTTTACTTGCTTATCAAATGTGTATATTTGCAGATGATGCCCTTATTTTTATGTAAATATAGAATTGCATTTTTAAGTCCCTGGTTTTACTACCTTTGAAATCAGCACTCATAATTTTGCTAAATATGTTTAACAGACCAATAAATACAAAATATGCAAAAGAATGTAAAAATTTCACATGCAGACAGCATCCAAATTCATATTTTATGTATTTATATTTGTTAGAATTTGTCAAATTAGATTTTAGTTAGGCTTACATGAATAAATGTATCAGTGATCAGTAATGAACTAAAAAATATGTACAATTTAAAAAAAACTGTTCCAATGTATATAATGTAAAAGTATCTAGCAGCAAAAGGCTTGTTTTCTAGGAGAATTTAAATAAGAAGTGTTGCATTATGGGTTCTATCAGAATTTACCTTTCTCTCAATGGAATAAAAGATCTTCATATTTTGTGTAGCTATAATGTCTCACTGGACTCTGACGTCTGGTGATTAGTTGGAAACACAAAATTGGAGGGAAAAGCTAATTTTCAGTTGGTTACACACTGAAATCATTTGTACGACTTGTTTCCTCAATTGCCCCATGTGACCCATGGAATATATTTTTTAAATGAATTGTGATAGTTGTGGGAAAAGTTTTATTGTTGGAATTTAGTTACACACAAACTAAATTGTTCAAAATTTGCCCTCAATTTACTCTCAATTCAGTTGCCAACTCTTCCTAAAGTTGTCTCATTTTTCAAACCACACTGAGAAAGGTTTGAGACAACCTCCAGACGCCCCTGATGACACTGTGACTAGTCAATCATCAATGTTTTTGAACATATTCAAAGTTCAAGTGAGACGACAGCAAGCTCTGGTGACTTGTGGGAATTCTTGTGACCATTACGAGACATTTTGGAAACAGTGAGAATTCAGGTCAGTTATCCTTTACAGAAACTACTTTTATAAGGTATTTATTT
Source organism: Callopanchax toddi (assembly GCA_006937965.1). NCBI lineage: Eukaryota > Metazoa > Chordata > Actinopteri > Cyprinodontiformes > Nothobranchiidae > Callopanchax > Callopanchax toddi. The sequence goes on along the minus strand of SSNR01000041.1, from coordinate 2,252,335 downwards.
CAGTGTAGTGATTGGTTAAACATGGATTATGTCTGTAGTAATTGGTCCAGAGAATGGTGCAAGGTGATTGGTTGAGAGAAGGTATAGTTCGCAAAATATAAACGTATACACCGTAAATGTTGATAAAAAAATATGGACAGTTAGCTTGTATAAACTAAAGAAAACAAGTTAGGCATTAAGCTAACTGATTTAAAATTTACTGAATAAATTTATGATGAACGGCACTTTGAGAAAGTAGTTTCCCCCTTAAAGGTTTTTTATGTTTTTGCCGACTCGTCACACTTAAATCTTTCAGATCATAAACAAATTTCATTTTCAGACAAAAATACGATAAAATGTAGTTCTAAAACCATGGCTATCCAAACCAACCTGACCCTATGTGAAAAAGTTTTTGCCCCCTAAATTTAATAACTGGTTGGCACAATAAATCTGCTGTGGCTGACAAGTCTTGCACCTGTACCGTCCAACAGGTCCAAGCAGACAAGATTCAGGAGACCAGTATGTGGTTTTTATATCAGCACATGATGGTGTGAATATGAGGTGCATGGTGATTGCACGTGCATAAGCATCTTGTATGGCTCATTTTGCATGCATGCACATGGTATGTGGGCACAGTACAGTGTGTTCTGAATGTACACACACATGCGCGCATCATATCTCCGTCCTTTAATCATCATCACACACACACACACACACACAGGCCACTAGAAAAACAGAAGCACACAGTACGTACTGTACGTACATTACAAGCCCCGTGGCTCTGCTCCAATTCTTGTTCTTTCACTTATATGAACACACACACACACACAGAGCACAACGACAGCTCTCTACAATTAGCTTCCTCCCTGCTGATTGCACAGACAAATGTACGCTGGTGAAATTGCTGCTTTTAAATGTCTGAACACCTCCTACACAGATCTGCTTTTAGCTCCACATTTGTATTCCAGGATTACCCTCATTTTTAGAACAGCGCGCACACACACACACACAGGCCATGTTACACACAGTACATGTTCAGCATCATGTAAATAACTTGCTTCAACATGAGGATGAATTCAGCAGCTTTAATCAAAGTCACAAGTTAATAAATGCTAACATTTTTCATCACATTATTTCAGCTTGTTTAATGGTTGTGATTTATTCTCTATCAATGCACTTCTATCTAAATCGCTCATTTAAAGGGATATTTACATTGTAAAAATGATTAATGTCATCTTACATGTTGTAGATGGCTTCGTGAACAGCCTTCATTCAAAGAAATAGCTTTTACTGGTGAGCTAATGACTAGTCTGAGCTCAGAACACCCAAGTGGATCACTATTGTCTTAAAACCCCAGAATTTTCCTAGCCTGGTAAACCAGACTACATATGTGTGTATATATACTGTATATAGTCTGGCCACGGTCCACTGAAATGACTCATTCATAGGGGCGGGACCAACTGTTGTCAATCAAACCGTCTTCACATGCTATTGGATAGCGCTAGAGCCATTTAGCAACAACCGGAAACAGCTGGTAGATTAAACTTTTACCGTGTCCCGTCGGCAAAGCGGCCAATAAATCCTCTTTCAAAATAAAAGACTTTAGTGCCTCTATCTGTTCACGTCTTAAAGAAAAGCCCAAATCTAAATCGTCCAAAGTTCATAATAAAGACGTTTCAAACGACCACAGTTCCCAAGCTGCCGCCATCTTGTTTAAATTCAGCTGGAGCGCTGACGTCATCGGCTAATCCCGCCCTCCAACTCTTTTAGGCGTTGTGATTGGCCCGGTACAAGACTGACCGCACCAATCAGTGGGCTGCAGAGGTTCCAATGAGCGTGGCTAGACCAAATATCTGCAGAGCAGAACTGACGGTCTAGTTTACTAGGCTAGAATTTTCCAGCAGTTTGTGCAAATGTTATTTCCAGTCAATGTTGCATTATACAGGTAGTGCATTGTGTTTATGCTAGTAAAAAAACATGATATTCCATATGAAAAACCATGTAAAGCTTTATAAAATCATGTTGCATCAAATGCTTTGAAATGTAGGAGATTGGAGCTGTTTTAAGATGGTAGAAACACTTTGGTCTGTTAACTCATCCTTATGGATGTAAACTCTAGAGGCAGAAGTTACCTATAGGATAGTAATTATTTATAACTTCAGAAACACACTTTAGAATATCTCTTTGAACCTTGTTGATTTTTTACTAAACAAACTGTGTAAATGGTGGGGTTTTTTTTGCAATAAATTCCATCAAATATTTTCCATGTAGAGGTTAAATTATCAATGTTTGAGAAGCTTTGACTGTAAAGGCTACTTCACACCGACTGCAGTTGTGTTGTGGCGCGATCTCTGCAAAGACAAAAAAACACTGAGTCCAATCAGAGCCTTTCCGCAACAAGTCTATTTTTTCCGGACACCGCCTGCAGATCTTTATCAAGTTAAAGACATTACGTGCGCCAGACAGGAAGTCAGACGCTAGCGGGCGAGGTGCATCTGGTATTTTTCAACATAAAACCTTAAGCTAAACTGTTCAAGTTAACACGATTTGGATATTTAAACTATATAAAATCGAAGTGTGCATACCCACTGTAGAACAAGCCTAGTGAATAAATAATCTTCAACAAAAGTACAAGAAAGACGAGTGTAGCTGTTGTTTAGCAGCTGCTGTTTATACATGTACTTGTTATCTCGTGAACCACCGAGATTTGGCGCTCCCGCAGAGGTAAAGTACCGGAGACGTTCCGCAACAAAAACGCAGCCGGTGTGCTACATTTCTTGCGGCTGCAGTGCACCAGTAGCAGTTACCGGACCTTCATTTATTAGCATATAAATGTGCAGTAATAAGAGAATTAAAATACTTCCTAAATGCTCATGAAATTTATTCTGCATTTTAACAACAAAAGGTGTAGCTACTACATTCTAATGCTGGTAATTTAGAATACAGGTGTAATTCTGAGATGTGATTTCCATTCGAGGACTCCGGTTGTTTTTCATGCATGGTTTTTTGCTGTTTCCTTTTAGTTTATTGCAGATGTTTTTTGTTTTTTTTTTAAACAAAAGCAGCATATTTCATTTAGGAGAGTAAATGATACTATTTTAAATAAGCTGGCTTTTATTCTTACACTAATAAAAATGATCTGCACATGTTAAACACAATGCAGTAGCATTGGGTGTTTAGCAGTGTTTTCCCACCAGTGCCGTCTGAAGTGACTCAAACACAAAGAATTTTAAGAGCTCAGCTTTATGTGAACATGTTCTTGAACAAGTTGTTAGAACCGTACAAAAGGAAGGTGTTTTCCAAAGTGCCCCTTGTCCCGTGTTGATAACATAATCCTACATTTTAAGACCAACACTGTAATCCTACACTCCAAACCCTCCACCAGGAGCCTTATAAAAATATTTTCATAATGTCAGCATCCTATTTAAAGTGTGAACAGCTCACCTATTGAGAAGTGGGGGGTGGGGTATGTGTTGAGGCTCTGACTGGTTATATGAGATTTAAAAAGAAACAAAACACCTAATTATTCAGAATAAAATGTAAATATATAAGAATAAACCTATATATGTTAAATTAAATCTAAATATGTTAAATTAAATCTTACTATTTAGAGTAAATACTAAATATGTGAAGTGAAACCTAAATATTTATTTTAAATTCTAAATTTATAACCTTAAATCCATATATTTTTAAATGAAATCTTAATATATATAATACAAATTTATATAATATTAAATCTAAATATATAATATGAATTAAAAATATTCACAATCAAATCAGAAAGTCAATCAGAAATGTTGCATCTTAATTTTTAAAATCTAAAAATGGTAGGCGTTAAACTTGAAATAAACACTAAAACATTTTTCTGTTTCACTGTTAAAGTGATGGTGAAATAAAAATCATTCTAAAGATACATTTTTATTTTATTTTGTCATTTAAAATGTTTCTTCCATATACTATAGCACACACAAAGATGTCTCCTTTTGTTCACACATTAATAATTGTCTTTTTTTTAACTCTTTAGGAGACGTGCTCACTCATTAATGGGCTTCAGTCGTTTATAATTCAGTCATAATGTGATTATCTGTTTTTATGTACTTTAATTTTTGCACAAACCTGGATTTTTTTTCTTGTTAACAATCAGGTCTAGTAGTTTTATTTCACTTTTACCTGTCAGTCTCCATTTCTAATGCCACAAAGCTTCAATTTCTCTGGAGAAGAAAAAGACCAGTCACTTTTGTCTCTTATTGTATTGAGCATGCATAGAGATGCCTACAAAAGTTTGGTACTTTCCACGTCCATTTGATTACATTTGCATCAAACCGTTAATGTGTTCGCTTTAGCAGGAAGCTGATTTCATCACCTCCTCGGTCTTATATTCTCTGTATGTCTGATTGCAGCCTATCGTAACCTTTCTTTCCAGTGAACTTGTCCGTTGCGCTGCGTTTGCATCGCCCTGTCTGTACAGCGTGTTGAGGCAAGACGAGCAAATGCTGATGCAAACAGATCTTCCTTTAGCTCCTGCTATGGAAACGATGAACGCGAGAAGCAATACTGATGCAACCCCCGGTGTTGAGCTCTCAGGATGCCGCACACACGAGCACCCACCTTCAAAAGGGTTTTGATGGAACAAGTCAAGTGGAAGTGCTGTGGTCCCTGTTGCCCCCGTTAATCTGTCTAGTATGACAACCACAGTAGGGTCCCTGGAGATGTGTGTGCACGTGTGTTTTAAATATTGAACATAGAGATGAGTCTATATGGGCTTCTTTGTTTCCCTTTTCCTGTAAAGTTGGGGAATGAACAATAATCCATCCGTCTTTCCACCTTCTACCTTACTCAGAAGGGTCAGAGTGTCATCCGCCTAAGCAGAGACCCTCAGACTTCCCTCCAGCTCAGGCCAGTTTTGAGATGTAACCAGTGAGTCCTGTGTTTGCCCAGAGGTCTCCTACCAGTGTCTGAAACACCCTTACATCTTTATCAGACGCCTCAATGCTTTGAGCACCACTAGGATCTCAGAAGCTGGACTGTCTCAGGCAGCTTTGACCCTAGTAGGGTTCCCTGTGCTACACTGGTTCTGGGTTTTGAGTAAGACTAAGTGGAATTCAGAAAGAACCTTCAACCAGACTTGAAGCGTCACTCTGAAGGGAGAGGTTTACCTGTAAGTACCTGATGACCAGGCCTTTACCGTGGGATGCAGCCTCACTGAGCGCCATGAGACCACACCTGTGGACCCACAACCTGCAAGAGACGCTATTAAGGACCAGTGTTGGTCAGAGTTGTAGTCTTCGGCGCTCTAATCCTTGATATTTTACGTGACAGATCTGAAGTCTTGGTACTATAAACATTTGTACTGCATTTCATGCAAAAATAGAAACTAAAACACAAGTTTCTACTTTTAAAAATCACTCAAAATTGTCTTTAATGATTTTATCTACCAGCTTAGTCAAAATGTGTATAAATAATTAAAGACTCAGTTTTACTCTTGATTGTCCAACTGATAAAGATTTCTTACAACAACTTTCAGTCCTTCAGGTCAACATAACTTTTAAAACGCTTAGGTTGGTTTTTTTTTTTTTTTATGTCTAAAATGATTATTTCCTAACTGATCTTGGAAAAAGCACTGAACCTTGTTGTTTTGCTGAATATTAAATGATTAAATCAGAAAAAAAGAGATTTTGCTGAAACATGTGACCAAAATAACTTTTGGATGACAAAGCAAATTTTTCAGTTTGGAGGGAAAACAAGCTGTGACTCAGCATAACAGCAGTGAAACATGGTGGCAGTGTCATGTTTGATCTGCATCAGGAGAGGAGCCATGAAAAAGTCTGGAACACTGATCACTCATTACCAATAAATGTCTTGAAATCTGTTTTTATTTCAAAACAAAAGCATTATATATACTGTATATAAGATGTTGGAACATATTGAATGATGGAAAACAAGGTTTTAAACACTAAATATGGAGGTGATATGTTGAGCGCTGTGACCCATTTTTCTCTCATCTCTTCAGTAAAGCATGAACAAATTAAAAACAAAGGAGGGAAAATTAATTACACTAACTTAATGTTACTAAGAGGAGCCTCTAGTGAGGATTACAACCAACCAGTTCATTAACTGTGTTTTTTTTTTTAACTCAGGGCCTTGTTACAGTAGCTGCTGACAAACAGAATTCATTACAGAAACAACGAGAAAGAAGTAATTAGTCAGATCCATCAGAGTGGTGAAGTAAATTAATTCACTCAAGTAATAAAATCAAAACCACGAGAGGCTGAGTCTAAATGTCAACAAGATGCCTGAGTATTTCTACAAAGGACGACATCAGATTTATTACATTTTTATGAATCCTGCTTTTATTTTCTGGAATGTATTTCTTTATATATGCATGTTTCTTAGGATTTACCAAGACTACAATTAGCAAAAAGGGATATACATGAAAAAGACATTGAACATTATGACAGTGGAAGGGGCCACTGAGAAAACAATCTAAGCAAAAAGGAAGTTTAAAAAAGTGGAACAACAACTTCTGGAAAAGTAAACATCTAGAAAAATGGAAATGTAGTGGGGAAAAAAACAATATTTAGATAAAAGTCACAATATCAAGAAAAAAGATGACATAGGATAAAGTTGAAATGCTGAGAAATAAATTGAAATGTCAAGAAAAAGGCTGACATACAGGAAAAACAGAGTTACCTGTACTATTCCCAGGATACACTCAAAAAAACTGAAAAAAATTAAAATAAGTCGAGGTATTGAGTAAAAATTGGAAGTACTCTTTTCGGAAGTTAATTTAAAAAGTTGAGAAAAATGTGGTAACGTTGAGAAAAGGTCTAAATATCAAGTAAAAAATGGAAGAATTGAGTAAAAGTGGAAATACAACTTCTGGAATAAATTTGAAATGTCAAAAAAACTGAAAGAATAGGCGGGAAATTTCAAAATGCTATTTTCAGTCAAAAGTAGAAATGTCAAGGATAAAGTTGAAATACGGTAGGCTACTAGAAAAATTTGAAATGTTGAGAAATAATTTGAAAAGTAAAAAAAAAAAAAAAGCGGATACTATTTCTAGGATACAAGTCGAAAAATTTTCATCTCATTTCTATTTTGAATAAAAAAAACATGGTATAAGACAATTCAACAAAACAAAGTGCCCAAAAGGAGTAGATAGAAAGGCTAAAAACTTATTCTCACTACCCCTTTTTACTACTAAGTAAAAATGTTACTCCGGAACTAAAAAGTTTCAATCTCAAGTGTTGAGTGAACAATGGAAATGGAATAACGTTTCAAAACGTTGTGAAAAAATACTATTTCCAGAATAAAGTCAAAAACTTTTATGAAAAAAGTTAAAATGTTGAGAAAAATACCAACATGTTCTTTACAGAAAAAAGAAAATATAATCGTCTCTTTCTAAAATGTATTTTTTTTTAGTTTTTTAATTACTAATATAGCGAGGGCTTTTGGTGTGTTTTTGCTGGGTAAACTAAAGTAGTTTAATAATACAGTTTTCTGGTAAAAATCAAACTTTCTATAAGCTTCAGATGTTTTAGGTATAGGTTTTAGGCAAATATAAGTTCAGGAGCAAAATAGGACTAAACCTAAAATAGACTTGTGATTTATCTCTGGAAAATAACATTTTTTATTTTTTTCTCCACATTTAAATTTTTCCACTTCTTTCCATTTTCGTTTTCTTCTCAGTTGCCCTGATTTGCCACCGTAGAAATGGGATCATATGCTGTTTTTTTCCATTTCTCCGTTAATACAGTATAATAGCAACATTTCAAGGCTGTTGACAGTAATTCAGACATGCAGATCACTCAACCAGAAAAAGTAATAGTCATTAACTAATGAAGGCCAAAACCTGTGAAATTGCTTTTCCTTTTTCACCACCATTTAACCCCATCAAGACCTGAGCCGCCCTCTGAACACGGGTCCAGGTCCTCTCTAATGTTACAGCAGGCCTTGATAGGTTAAACATGAGTAATCATGCAAGATCTCATTTTGTTTTGCTCTCATGTCTTCTTTAATAGCTTTTCTTCCCATCTTTACAGAACACAGCAAAGATGAAATGCTGTCTTTTTTTGCTCTATTTCTGCACATCTGGTAGTAAAAACATGATTAGATATTCTTTTCTCCCTCCGTTTCTCTTGCTTTTACTGATATATTTCATTACAGTTGTAATTCATCTGCGTTATTCATGTATTATTCAGTTTTTTGTGCTGTAGTGTCTCAGAGTTTATGTCTTATGAAGGCTCAAAATTGTCTACAATACCAACATCTACATGATTACTTCTAATATCTTCATATTTGTCCTGACGTTAACTCAAGTGCAATGCTTTGATGCTAAAAGTCAGAGTGTAGCTTTACGAGAGAGCAGCGCTAACATGTCTGCTGTGCATTTTATCTCAATTTCAACACTGATGCAATATTTACATTTCAATAAAAATCTGCAACACACAGGCATCCTGTGCAGCAGAGTCAGCATGGAGCTGCATTTATAGCCCTTATGGGCCAGTATGAGCCCCCTTTATATTTTAATATAAGACCAATAAACATGTACTATACAACACTATTATCATAGGCAAGAAGATGGATTTGTTTTCAATTCGCTGCATATCAAAGAGCATTAGTGACCACATGATGTTATGATGTGGCAGTGAGTGTGTAGACATATATCATTCAAATAAAAAAATAACTCCCTTTAATTTGGGGCTCATATGCAGAGTGTATTTAAATTTAATTGTATTAATTCAACTAGTTAACGTGTATTTTTGGAATATAAATGTGAATTGGAGTGATTTTCTACGTACTCAGTAGCCTCCGTCAACTGCGTCACATTCTGAGTCATGTGACTGACACAAACACGTCCAGAGCCACATGGTTCCGAGCTCATTAGAGATCCAGCCACAGATGGTGCTACTCAACACGCTAGAAACGGCCTTAAAAAGATTCCCATCATCCTTTGCAGCTCCACAGACTCAACACTTCTCAAAACAACTGTAACATGAGCTGAAGAGGGGGAACATACCTCTCAGTAAAGATATTGAAAAATATGAGATAAAGAAAAACAATGAGCCCAAAAAAATCACCCCAAATCTGTCTGCTTTATTTTATTATTAAGGATATTTCCCCCTTAAAACTAAAGGAGACATCATCTAGTGAGAGAAAATTATGAAATTTCCAAAAGACTTTCATAAATCTGTTGTATTATTTTAACAACCATGATTGTTGGAATGCAAATCAAGTCAAGCCAGTATAAAACATTTATTCCTTAAATGCTTCTAAAATCCTAAATTTGTCTCAATTGATTTCAAAGGGTCCCCCAAAATGAAGGCAATACAAGAATCGAGTGTCTGACCAATCATGTCCACTCATCAATTATAATGTAATCTACCTCTAATTAGGCTTGGGCGGTATCCACAGTTTGATACTGTCAAACTTCCACCACATTTTCCCGGGGTGTACGGTATTACCGTGACCAGGGTTGGACTGGGACCATAATTCGGGCATTTTTGGTCATGGCTCCCACCATGATCGCTTACAGCTGATGTTTGGTTCGGACGGCTACCGCTGTTGATTGAAGCGCTATAAGCTCACGAACACATCCGTACGAGCTTGCGCTGCAACAAGGAAGTGCTTATTAAAACGAGCCGCTTGGATAGTGGGCTGTGCAAGCGCCCCATACTGGCCCAATGTTACCAACAGCTCACCGGCAGTCCCGCCGTGACTGTGCATTTTTTTCATGACGGTATTGAAATGGATACCGTTTTAAAAACCGGGTGTATACGGTATTACCAAAATACCACCCAAGCCTACTTCTAATCATTCACAATACAAGCTGTAATACAGAACATGGAAAATAATCAGAAATAAAGAATAAAAAATCCTCCTAACCCTATGGATGCTTAAATGAGCTGAGATATTCTCCAGCTGGATTTCAAGGAGCTCTAAATTAACAGCCCTAAAATTAAGGGTTATATCACCTCCAATCAACGCCCTCCAGGTCATCCAATTACATACTTATCCCCGACTAAACTACAGCACCCTGCAGGTGAAAATGGCTCCTAATGATTCATAAATGGCTAAACCAACTGAACAGTTTCTGAATCTGTCAAACAAACCAGCCCACATCTAACATGAGATCAACTAAAAACCTTATACCAAAGCATAGAAATATAGTTTAATTATTGAGCAACTACTCATCACATATTAATAATCTGATTTATTTTTGCTCAGAAGATTTTAAATATTATGTTTTATTTTTAAAAGGCCAACATTTTGAACAGAGATTCTCCTGTTTAGAACAGAAGCAGTTATAGCCATTGTGGCCAAATTTTGAATTTATGTGAAGTCTCACACAGCAAGGTGAGACAAACATGCTGTTTGATTCCATATTGCGTCCTTTTTTAACCAACTCCAAAGTGAGTCATTTGCTTTGTTTGTTTCTTTTGTGTTATTAAAAATGCAGTGCTATATTTGCCTATTCAACCCGCTAATAAGCTAATGAGCAAGTCCTGATTTGTGATTTTATTCGTCAAACAGCGATATGTTTGTTATCATTATCGCCAAACATTAGACCAATACGTAAAGTGTTAATTGAATACTTTGGTTATTGTAGTTTTGTCCATTTTGTATGTTTTTCATTACTTTCCTGTTAAATACCAAATCAACCTATGGTACTTTTGAATAGATTGATGTGAGTGATTCTAATTTCCAACTGACTGATTTAAATTAGTTTGTTAAAGGATTAATAATACTTTAAAAAACTGAAACTGACTAAAACCTTGTTTTGTCAACTAAAACTATCACATAGTACTGTGACCAAATGTCCTCTTTTCCCCGGACATGTCCTCTTTTCACGTTCTGTCTGGGGTGTCCAGGGGGATTTCGGAGATTAATGAAATTTTTCGAGTTTTATCGTTTTCCACTAAAAATAGTCATGTACTTAAAATAACTGGTGCGATTAAAGCAGTCCATGTTGCGTGTGATGTCCCTCTCAAAGACAGAACAAACAGCGATTCAGTGTTTCATTTGAAATATAACTTCGGACACTACTTCAAATGATATTCCTGTTTGTTGTTTTGAGGCAATAGCACAGTAGCCAAGATGCTAGTATGTTCGATTCCCACTCCTGGTTAGAGATATTTCATGCTGCATTCGATTTGTCCTCGGAAGTTGGAAATTCCGAGTTCCGAGTGTGAAAAACCAACTTGAACGCAAGTCTGAGATTTTTTTTGCTTCCCGACTTTGGGGAAAAAAGATGGCGACTCCTCACAAGAACAGTTAAAATGCTGTGAAAACACATTTATTTTGCTAGATCTGCTTGTTCGGATGTATCTAAGTTCAGAATTACATGTAGTGCTTTGTATCTTCTGACTCTAAACAAAAATCAGTGTTTGCATGAGTGAATTAATTAAAGTCTAAAACAATGTTTTGAATGCTTGCTGAGCAAAGGCAACAATGGCAATGTGTTTGTGTGTGTTTCCCAAGTTTGCAAACAGAACGCTGTAACTCGGGTGTGACGTCATTCCCAGTTCCGAGTTCCGACCTCCGAGGACAAATTGAATGCACCATAATTTTTGAACACGTTGACTTTTGAAAGCCTATCTGAAGGTTGTTACTTAACTATTCTTTAGAACCACACAGAGACGACAAACTTTAAATAGGTTTAATTATTCTTTAATTAAACAGTATCAAAATGTTTCACAAATGAGCCAAGTATCCTCTTTTTCAAAAATCAAAATATGGTCACCCTACATATAGACATGACTAAAATGTGACTAAAACTAAAAATCTGCCTTTTCATCCAAAAGACTATACTAAAGCCAAAAACAACACTGCTTAGGGATGCTGTATAAATGTAAATTTGATGAACATAAAGGAGCTGTGAGTCCCTTTGAGGCGTCACTTGCCGGGATAAACAAGCCTAAACATCCTAGCCTTGATGATTTACCAACAAACAGCTGGTCTCCACTGCCCCAGAACTTCTCACGTTTCTTGTCACTTGCCACTTTGGAGGGTTGCTAATTGTCTTGGTGTGAGTGACTGGCGTTTGTCTCTGGTGCCTTGGGGTGATTGTGTGCATTCAAAGGTTACCTTCACACCGAATGAAAGCTCTGCCTGCTTGTTTAGCAGCAATATTTCATGACTGCATTAAGGATCTGTAACTTTCTCGTCTTAGAAATGAAATGTCCCCATAAGGAATGAAATTTACTGAACGTGTCCTTCAGATTCCACCCTTTAACACCATCTCATCTTATCTTTTGCCATTGATTTCTTTTAATATCCACTCTATTGTGTAATTACTGTCTCATTGTTTCTCCTTTTATTTAAATTTCTTTGAATTCTCTCACCGTTTTCTTCCTCGCTTTGGTTTCTCTTTTGTCTTTCCTGGTCAATAAATCCATGAGTCTTTCTTTCCCCACCTGTCCAACAGCTTCCTTCCTTCTGTGTCTCTTCCAGCGTTGGAGACGTGGATACAGGAACGCTTTATCAGCCCCGCGTCCATTCTGACCTGTCTGTCTCCAGGGAAGGACGCTTGTGATGGTGCCTAATGCAATATTGATCCTATAACTCCACAGATTATTCCTGCTGAAGCACACATGGCTCACAGAATGGGTACAAAAAACGTAGTATGGTGTGCATGCTTTGGTGCACATTGGAATTATAGCTGTACAAAATAAACATGCAAAAAGTTGGATATGATAGAAGATAAATGGGTAGAAGTTAGATGGCCAGTGCAGTTGGAGCCTCATATTTAAAGTTCCTGTTAGGATATTACAATTGTTTCAAAATAAAAGTTTCATTAGATAGAAGAAAATCCAAAGGACAAACCCTAAAGCAGGGTTTGAATATGTTCAAAGGCCAGAATTTTTTCTAACACAATACATATAAGGGAAAAAAATATATAATTTCATACAAATCAGGAAACATTTCTGCAGGTCAACAAGACGTCATAATGATTGATAGAGAAGTGGAAGGATGCTGGAAACAATCTCCCTTTTTCCCTTGAAAGCACACAAAATTTGTTTTGATGTTCACAAAATATGTTGGAAAAAGTTTTAATAAACAATCTCTCAATAAACTTTCCAAAAATTGTACTATCTTAACTTTACATTGGTTTTGTTTGGCCAAACTCCAACTTCACAACAAAAAGCCAATGTTTCATATGAGGAGCTGATGAATGCATGCTTATTTAAAAAGTGATGCGTAAAAATAAACACATTAACAGCTATTATTTACATTTTACGTTCAACGATATTGTTAAAAATAAACATTTAGAATAAAATTAAAATATATTAAAAAATAAATACAAATATTAGATTAAAATCTAAATATACAAAGTGAAAAAATAACATTTTAGAACTGAAATTAAATTTAACATTTAGATCTAAATCTAAATGTCAGAATCAAATCTAAATACATTAAATTCAGCATAAATATTTAGAAATTAAATCTTAATATTTAAAGTTAAATCTAAAAAATTAGAATAAAATCTAAATATATCAGTCATTCCAATCAAAATATATAAAGTTCAACCTAAATAATTAGATTCAAATTTTCAAAAAGTTAAATCTAAATGTTTAAAATAATATTTAAAAATATGAGGTTAAAACTAAATTTTTAGAATCAAATCTAAATATATGAAGTTGAATCTAAATTTTGAAATCTATGGTGGATTTAAATTAAGCTAACATGCTAATTCAGGCTGCTGTAAAACAAAAGTTGCCTACCAAAATAAAAGTGGGGTAAAGAGATCCCCTATATAATGCCTCTGGGTGACAATAATGGTTAGATTGTAGAGTTTATTTAACATTAAGTAATTAATAATTGAAAGTTAAACCCTGAAAGGAACATCAATATCCATTAATGTTACTTTGACACATTTTATAGAGGATTTCTTCACCCTGCTTTTAACATTATTAGCCTACTTCTCTTTTACAACAGTCTGAATTTACATGTTTGCTAAATATTTAGTTTAAATTCAACATTCAAATTTACCATTTAGATATGCCTTTATGTATTTAGACCCATGTTCAAATATTTGGAGATAAAATTCCAACGTCCTTAATAAGTGTGGTGAAAAGTGACTCAAAATTTTACACCCCATTTTAATGGTTATGAAGAGGTAAATGTGACTAAACGTAACTATTTACAAAACTAAATGTGCCAAAATGTAGCTAATATTATTATTTTTTAAAAATCTGCACCCCATACAAACAGCTTTGTTCATTTCACACGTGTGTCAGAGTAAACCAAACATCTGCTCTGTGGACACACAGATCTAATATAAACCGCTAACAGTGGGTTACTTACACATACAGTATGACTCATAGTGGATCAACAGGGAGGGTCAGTGTTTTCCCATGCTCCTCCTTGGTTGCTTCAATGCTTAAAGAGGGGATATCCTTATGCTCACACAAGTGTTTGATTGTGAGGTGCATGTTTGTTTTCATGTCCATTTTGAGTGTTTGTGCTGTGATGTTCTCTGTTGCTTCCCAGTGATGAGGGGAGCCAGGAAAAGCTATGTGTGCTTTCTGCTCCTGTAGGATTAAAAAAAACCAACTTGTAAACTCTGGTATGTTTGGACACACACAGGCTTCCTAAACATGTACAAAACATATTAATGCACACAAACACACATTTTACACACACGTCTCTGTCAACTGCAGGGCGGAGAGTTCAGTCTTGCGCTACATGAGTCTTGTTTGTTTGGTTTCCAGTGCAGAGAAATACGGTTCAAATACTGGGAGGGCTTAGAAGTTTAGCCACACGCATGCACAAACACACGTGTGGGAAGATGTGTGTGATTATTAGTGGCCACATATGTAAACACAGCTTCAGCGTACACAAATGGCTGTCAAACCTGGCTGCTTTACGTTAAATCGTTGCTCAAATTAACTATTTTCCACCAAGTGACACACAATTATGATTAGTTGTGTTTTTTGAAATTCAGCTAATTATTCATAGAGTGAACTTGGAAAAAAAAAAGGTAGCTTTTGGTTTTTTAATCACTTTCTGTTATGGATGTGATTTATGGAACTAGCTAAGAACAGCCCCTAGCGTGCTAGCTAGCTCAGGTCAACGCTAGAACCAATTTATTGATAATACATGATTAATTCAGTATGAACTTAGTATAAGTTTGAAGCAGAATAGTATTTTACACACTTTCATGTCAACTTCCACAGTAAAGTTGTGCTGACAAGTGTTTTTTTTAAATATATTTTCATTTAGTAGCACATTGCTAGCTGTGTGCTAATGCAATCCAGTTAAAGTGACGGAGGGAATCTGAATAATTTAGCATTTTACAGATACTTGATTCCACTGTTTGGAGGTAAAATCACAGTATGTTCTTTTTTTTTTTTTTTTTTACAAACAGTGAAATGAAAGGCTAAGTTCATAACGGCTGTGTTTAAATTGCATTTTGCAGTGGTTCTCATCTGGTCTGGCTTTGCGACGTAAATTAAGAAAAAGTGTCAACTTCTTAAATTTGTTTAATAAAATGATGGTGCAGTTTGAACCTGAGACAGTACAGTAGAATACCACCGTATGTCAATACAAAAAAACGCCATGATTAATGATAAATGACCAAGTGGTTGCGCTAGAGAGAAAAATATTTGTCTTTATTTTTAATCAGCCGCCTTTTAGTTTAAACCGAAACTCTTTACTTTGTTAGATTCAGTTCTATTTGAACAGAATTAACAGTTTTCAGGCCCAAACATAAAAAATCTAACTACCGCGATTCAAAAAGACTTTAAATGTGTAGCTTTAGATGAACTAAAGTGAATATAGCTACGTCTTATTAAATTTATTCAGTCACTCATTCCTACTGTTAAAGAACAGATGATGTTCCTATATTTTAAATATTATTTTAGCCTACACAGTAAAATGAGCTGTGTTATTGCAACACTTAAAGAGTCAATTTCAACACTGGGCCAGGGAACATATGGTCCCGCCCTGTGTAGTGTTAAAGTTACTCTTGCCTCAGTGTTACATTTTCAGAGTCAATTTTACTCTGACTAGAGTTGATTTGAGTTATAGAGTAAAACTCAAGTAACACTGACCATTGTCAATCAATTTTTACTCTACAAAATAAATAACACAGGCAGTGTTATTTAAATGACACTGCTACTTCTCTAGTGTTATTTGAAATCAACTCTCATAAATTACTCTTCATAAGTGTCAGATGTTTTTAGCTCTTCAGTGTAAATAAAATTCTATTTCTAGACAGTGTTAATATTTAACTACTCCACTGTTATCCTAGAGAAGTTGAGTATTCTTGTGAATTGCACTAAGTTTTTTCACCTCCTGAAAATAAACTGATTAGACTTCACTAAAAATCATTAGTTGATTGAAAAACCATCTTAAGCTAAACATACATAAAGACATTCACACCCATTGTTTGTTAAAATAAATACTATTTTGATTTTGTAATAAATACTTACAAAAAACTGTATTAAAAAGGGAAGAAATAAAACATTTAAATGATCAGAAAAGCATTTATTTTTTACAAAACAATTCAGGATTTTGCAGTCAAGTACAATTTATGTCATAGGCAAAGGCTTGTGACCCACTGAAAACAAGACCCACCAGTTGAGAATCGCTGCTACACACAACCATTACATAGGTAAAGCAAAAAAAAAAAAAATCTAACTCAACATTTTCCATTCTTCTGGTTTCAGTGCTGCTGCTGATGTAGTGAGCACTGTTCTCTTTACGTTGCATTTTCACTCTATTAGCAGCACCAAATTATTTGTGGAACCACAGCATCACAGGTTCGCGTCCCAGCAGCGACCTCTCTGAGTGGAGTTTGTATGTTCTCCCCATGCATTAGTGGGTTTCCTCCCACAGACCAGTAACATGCATGTTGGGTTAATTGGTGACTCTAAATTGTCCCTACACTGAAAAAATTGCAAAAGCAAGGTTTTTCATTTTGTAAAAAAGAATTATGTTAAAATGACATGTTTCAATTATGCTTCTGCTCTAAACATAATTCAATCATGAAACATCAATGAAAATGTTCTTGTTGTTGAACTGACATGTTTCATTTATGATTCCATGAAATAATATATTTGCACTTTGTGGAAAAGCTCCACCTACATTTTGAAATTGAAGTCCCTCCCCCTTTTTTTGACCAGGAAAATAACTTTTACTGAAGACAAGAAGGAGCCATTTTGTCAGTGCTGTGCAGGACGCGAATATCATGGCTTGTTCGAGATGAACTGCGCCTCGCCTGGAAAACAGACGAGAGCAGGCGGACGCAGCAGGGGGCGTGGCCAAAAGTCTTCTTTTAAGTCGGACAGATTTTCCTAAATGTAGCTCGTAGGTGATGATATGACTGAAGATATCACATTAATGTCCGTAATAGCAGATGACTCTCCTTTTTTTCCAAAATCTTTATTTGAAGTTCAAAGTATTTCAAAACAAATTCAAGAGTGAACAAGATAAAGTATCAACACTAAAGTAAACAAAATAATAGACATATATCCAGATAGATCAGATCAGTCAAAGAAAATAAACAAGATGATGCTCTGTACTAAATGATCTGATTATAAAAATCAGACAGTAGTTTTATTAGAACTTTATAGAAAATAGAAACAGTTCCTACTGAAAACTCTTTGAAGCAAATCACATTTCTCATTGTGGCCTTTATAGTTTACATCATCAACGTGGCATGTATTTACAATAAATATATAAAATAACATTTCGCATTCTGTCACAGGATGTTTGGATCACAACGTGAACCAATCAGATCTGAGATCAGGTGAGAGCCAGGCGTTTCCCATCATGCCCTCGGTTTTGCAGCCGGTGGAGAGCAACTTCAGTGCCTTGCTCCAAAATCTGCGGCTGCCTTGATCTCACGAGGTTATCGTTGCCTACGTAGGCATGACATCAGAGCAAGTCGGCGTCAAGTCGGACAGAAATCTAACCGGCATGCACTGGGCGCCGATCACCGGTGATCGAATCTGCGCAGAACTGGCTCATCTCGAACGCACCTATTATGGTAGAATGAGTGCGCAAGGCCCCGCCTTTCTCGCCTCTGATTGGCTGCAAGCGCTCTCCTACGATTGGCTGTGGGGATTTCAGGCAAGCTCCCGCCGGTCTCGCATCTGATTGGCTAGAAGGATCTTTGGCTTTGTCCTTTTTATTTTATTCTAAACCCTAACCCTAACCCTACAACATAAATGGAATGTATAAAAGAAACATAATATCATTAAATGATTTCAACATGAAACATTCATGTTCTCATAACCTGAATTAAATATGTTGGTATTACTTAAGTAATTCATATACCTACAACATAAATGGAATGTATAAAAGAAACAAAATTTGATTAAAATTTCTCAACATGAAACATTCATGTTCTCATAACATGTATTTATTAATTTGGCATTATATAATTAAGTTACTAAACAAAAACATAATTGAATTTCGTGCAACCGATGTACATGTTTCAATTACTGTATGTCAATTCAACAGATCTTTTTTTTCAGTGTAGGTGTGAGTGAGTGAATGATTTATGTCTCGTTTGTCTCTATGTAGCCCTGTGATGGACTGGTGACCTGTCCAGGGTGTCCCTCGCCTCTCACCATGAGACCATTAGGGCACCAGTTCAGAAAATGGATGGATTATTTACCCCCAGAGGGAACACGAGTCCAAATTATACCCTTATTTTTGACTCTGTGGGGGAGAAGAACCCAACCCACGATGGAGGTGTAATAAATTTACAGTTTAAAAAGCACTGAGAGCTAACGCCTGTCTGATATGAAGGGGCAGCTGTCCCCATCGTCTCTGTGGACCACCCTGGACCTTCAGGCGACTAAAACCAAATGATCATTAGATCACAAAGTCCTGGAGGGCACATAAAGCTGCAGGAGGTCAGACAGATACTGAGGAGTTCCCTATTAAGGTCCTTATGTGTCAATAACAATAAAACTTTCAAATCAATTCTAAAAGGATCAGAAAGCCGACGAAGAGAAGCCACGCCTTTTTGTTTTTAACTAAATAAAAGAAAACACTACATATTTCTGGTTCATGTGCATGCTTGTGTGTGTGTGTTGCCTCTGTGAACTGGTTGCACTGTTTGTACTTTGTGTGTGCTGACAGGAACTGGAAGCCTCTATTTAGTATTAGTGTTTGCCAGTAAAACTTTCTGTTTAAGCACAATGTGTGGCAATCCACAAACAGTCACCTTAATGTGTGTGTGTGTGTGTGTGTGTGTGATAGTGACCTGTGGGAGCCTGTAAGTCGGGAGCTTCTGCCCTACGCTGTTGATGTTAAGGTGACCCTCACCTCCACTAACCTCCTTTTTTTTTTCCACATTATTTTCAACGTTATCCAATATTTTTCTGCTACTTTTTCCACTCTTATCTGTCCTTTTCCCTGTTTTTCACTCTCCTCTCTTTACCGACGATGACTGCGGTACATTTTTGATAAACTATCACCTCCCGTCTTTCATCTCCAACCATCGGCAAACAAAAGCAATAACAGGCAAACACGACTGAACTGACAGGCAGCGAGATCAAATCTTTAAATGTTTATTCAGGCACGGGCGCACTCTGACAGACTGACCCCATCAGGCTCTTTCTCAAACACACACATATTTATATATCCACAACACACCTTTTACAGGAATCAGAGTGACATTAAACTCCTAGGTCACTTTTCACATCTGTTCTGTGTAAACTTTGCTTTAATTCCATTATAGATCATTTGCTACACACTTGAGTAACGTGCACACAAACATAAACCCGTCAACTCAACAGTGTTTTCCACCAACACACATCTCCATTGTTATGAAGACACAAGCTGTGGTGAACTCACTGATCCAGAAAAACAATTGGCTCAGACTTCCTGCTGGCTTCCTCTGTAGTAAGGCAGCCTGCTATCATTACTACTCACACAAACTAACACAAACACACACCGAAGCACAAGGGTGACAAGCCCCAGTGTCTTCCTGCCATCCTGTTTTCTAGCTAGAGTTTATTTTGGTCGTGTGCCGGGTCCGTACAGGAAGTGGTTGTCTCATTTTGCCTGTGTGTGTGATTGTGTGAGTAAATTCTGGAGAAAATTCCTCCCTGAAGCCTCATAAATTCATTATTTTGAGAGGCTTGCTGCCTCAAATAACTCGGGAGACGCTCACATATCGACCAATCAAATTTGGCAGTACAAATTACATTACATTTACAGTACAATTTCATACAAATTTTAGATATCAGACAAAGAAAACCAGTTTTCAAATCATGATTTTATTATCAAAGGACAAATGTTATCCAAACCAACCTGGCCTTATGTGAAAAGATAATTATCCCATTTGTAAATCATGAATTAATTGTGATTACCCATAGGCTAATATTTGAAAAGTCTACTATACAATCAGGCCTGAGTACTATCAGATCTGTTGAGTAAAGCAATAACTTCATGAAGTAGGCCAGCAAGTCCAATGTGTGGCCTCGGAGTGATTTCGTGCGGCCCTCAACTGCCTTTCAAGAATGCTCGAATTTTGTCCTCCATAGACGATTGATACTTGTAATCACTTTTATGTTTAAAATTTTATTGGTGTGTGACCCGAACAACAAAAAATACAGTTGAACTTTTAAAAATTGTTTTATTTAAAAGGTTAACTTCCACTCAAATTTACGGAAGAGGATTAGGGCCACCTAAAAGAAAAAAATTATAATGAGCAGAATTCTGACTTTAATCTCAGAATTGTGAGAAAAAAGTCAGAATTCTGAGTATTCTAATTTTTTTCTTTTAGGTGGCCCTAATCCTCTTCCGTACAAATTGTTAGTTCTTTAATAAGCAGTTCTTTTTCTTTTAATTTAATTACATGTTAAATAGAACAACAACAAAAAAACCTCAGACTTTTACTAAATAGCAGAATTGTGAGCAACATTTATAAAACTTGACAAAATATTGAACTCAAATTCATTTTCAAGACCAAGAAACAAGAAAACAGTCAACCCATCAGATCCAGGGAATTTATGTTTTTCTCTTATTACGGCAAACCTTTTTAATGTCTTATATCTACACAGACTTAAACTTTTCTACAAAAAAACTAGTACATTGTTCTCTTATTTGTACTTTGAGCATTAAAAATAAAACAACTGTAAATAAAAAAATCTAACTTATGTGGCCCGCAAGAACTCACACTATGATTTTGGGCTACATCTTGAACATTTTGGACACCCCTGATGTACGCTAAACGATCTCAAAAACCAACACATCATCTAAAGAAATTCACGACAAAATAAATCCACCACAATGGAACCATGAATTATGCTCTCTACCTAAAAATTATGAATGAGGATGTTTGACCTTAAACAAGCTATTCATGCAGGAAAACACTCCAAAGTTTTACTCGTATACAAGAGGGCCATGTTGGTTTGGATAGCTTTGTTCCGTTAATAAATGAAATCAGCTGGTTATCTTTGTCTGGTGTTAATTCTTCACTGTAACAGTAAATCTAACTTATAGCTGCTGAATTCTGTTAAAACTTTCAGAAGTAAATCTGTTAAAGGACTTTGGTCCCTTTTATCCAACTTAAACCAGTTGCTTCAACTGACATTGAAAACCTGCATAGGTGGTTGCATTAGTGTTGAATTAAAATGACTAACACACTAGAACCCTTCTGTCTTTTATAACATGACTCGACACTTAGTCAATGTTGAGTATGATTCATCCGCAGAGCGCCACGGTTTGTGTTTGTTTGATGCCCTTTTCTTCGAAACCACACTGACTCACTGTGCTTAATTAGCAGCGAGAGCTCTGAATAGATGGTGAAGAATTTATTTTATTCAGGAAGACACACAACCCTGTCAGTCCGGTGTTTGTCACAAACAGAGACCACGGACCGGAACGTTCCATCCCTGTTTGTTAGGACTAAGCAGATTTGCCAAAATGGGTCTGGCTATGATCCCAAGTGCTTTTACACTTAATACTTGATGCTATATTTCAGTATGCTTGGTCAGTATAACAAACATGAGCATTGTCAGGCAAATAAAATGTATAAACAATTGTTTAGAGGCAAAAACCACCTCTACGTAAGTTGTTATGATCCCCATTGTAAAAGAATAGCACAGACCACAGTCAGAACATATGTTTTATAGACAAGTGCATGGGCGGAGATTTTGCATGGATGGAGGTGACATGTCCCCACCAATAATTCAATCCAAGGGTGCAGAAATAGCACTGCATCCCCACCAATAATACGCACAGCCCAGCGAACCAGGTACTGTGCATGGACAGACCTTCGTCCAGGGTAAGGAGGCATACGTGTCTGAGCCCCAAGCCGCTTACGCCGATCGCACCTGAGGACTGGCCATCGGGCATTTTCCCAGCGATGGTAACTTTGGGCCAGACCAGGACAGATCTCTTTAATGTGCATTTCCTGTTTCAGCAAACTCTCGACACGCACGTCCCATCCTGGTCCCCACCAATGTCAAGATCAAATCTACACCATTGGACAGGTGACAGGTTCTCTGCCCTTTTTTTCTAGATTAAAACAGAGCTCATAATCTCCTATTTATGGATCACGTTGTATTATTGGAGCTCAAATCCAAAATATGCTCGGGTCGTGGGAATGACAGTCCTGCCGACTCACAATCGTAGTGGGGCTTTTTGAACATCAGAAAACTAATGACACAGTCAAAAAATTATCTGACTCAATACGAGTTAACACCTGGAAAATCTGAGGTGTACTTTTTAAAATTTTAGATTCAGCAAATGTCCCTTCTGTTTACATGGAATCTTTTTTTAAAAATCGTATACTGGAACCAGCCACTAGGGGGAACGTGTTTTGTTTTGACTACAACTTCCAGGTTGGATGTCTATTAATGCACACTATTAGGTCAGACATAGGTGTCTTTTCCAAGCCGGATGCAATCTGTTCTTCTAAAATTTCAATAATATTAACTATGCAACAGGAGGAGTATCTAGAACATCTCGTCACTGCAGCAACCAGACAAATTCATGAAGATTTTATTGACCGTAACTTTACTTTTTTATAAATTGTAAATTCACGCTCTTTGCGTTGGTACAGTCCAACTTATCTTGTTAGCTGCTACTTGCTAGCTGCTAGTGTAGTGACATTCATACATGGAGAATGTGAAAGTGTTAAAACTAGAGCCACATGTCTTTCTGATCCATCCTCTCTCCTATCGGAATCTACATTATCAGCTGTCTGACCAAATTTCACTTGGTATGCAATCTGGGTTCAGGCCGTATTGTGCTCGAGCTGCTGTGGGACGAATACTGGTGGGATCCACTCAGGCTTAGCCGCTCCATGCTTGGGCTGTCAGTGGTGCGCTGACCCCATGCCATGCTCCATTTCCTGTTTTCCCCAGAGCCTCTGTCAGTACAGGCAAGTGGGATACTACAGTACTCTGGCATTAATGCATGCATGCTTTTTAAACACTTCTTACTCACGAGTAATAAGACATAATCTGTGTTTAGTCCACACAAATTGAGCCATCCTCATTCGCCACCATCCTCTTGTTCGTTAACGATGAATTAGACCATAAATAGAAGACATGTCTCTATAATTAGCCATTGTCAGTCTTTGATGTGCATCTCCTCCCTCTGTGAGATAAAGAAAAGAATGGCGTGATTGGTGAACAAAGGGGTAATGACTGTGTAAATGGTTATACTCACGTGATGTGTGTCTTTAATTGACATAATGCAAGACCCTGCTGTTATCTTGCACATTCCATGGGACTTTCTATAGTAATCACTATTGTTTTCATGAAGCGAGGGGGTCAGGAGGCCAATGAGGTCATCCTAAGGTTCAATGCATCCACACCCACTAACCCATGCACACACAAACACACAGACTCGCTGTGAGGCGGTGATCGCCATATGAAGTATTTAGCATGTTTTCCACCTTCTCGTTGGGTTTCAACACCCTTGGTTACAAATATAGATGGTAAGTGAAGACTGAACAGGGTGTCCAGTGAAGTAAACATTTCCTGCTGTTGTCACGTCCAAAATTTCCCCGGTTACGCAACTGAACATTAGCACGTTGTAAATGAAGATCACAGCACAATTTCAGGGTCTTCGGCTCGCCTTGGAGAGGCGCCCTTCTGATTGTAATCAGCTGGTTTGGCTTTTTTTTTCCTCACCGTGCTCACTGCCTTTGCCGTCAGCACCATCAGTGTCAGGTCATTCAAAGAAAATGAATGTACGGTGGCTTAGGTGGCCTTGAGGTTTAACTCAGCTAAACTAAAAGTGAAAAAAATACTTTTCGTTTCCAACAAAAAAATGGTGATTGCACACCCAGATGAGATTTAAAAGTCATGGATCAGATCGGAATCTGAGTAAAACAATATATGTTGTTGGCCAGTCAAAGGTCAAAACTGTGTTTTTTGTGAGTGTTGCAATCTTTGAAGACGAGGAAGAAAACAACTCAGGAGCAAACAGTTGTGACATAGCAAAGAAAAACCCAGAATCCAAGAACAAACTGAGGTCATCCATTTACCGGAGTCTGTATGAAGACTGAAGGATGGGAAGCAGATTGAAACAGGCCACCGGTTAATGAAAGTGGGGAAGTACAGTTGAGTAACTGGTAACCAGGTATGTAGAAACAGAACAAAGACTGGAAGTAAAAATGTACACAATTAAAAAAGTCTTTAAAATACAGCAGGAAATTACATTTTTACAACCTTAGTAGAGGCTTCTGTAAGTTAATATAAATCATAATACTATATTGTAGTAATGGTGCGTAAATTTATGTTTTTTCAACAAATCTGCAAAGCAAACATTATGCATATCATCCACTGCTTTTTACACCACAGTTTCAGCTTAGATTATCTTATGTGGGATAAATGATGAGAGCTATAATCACTTTGATTAAATCTTGAAAATATTTTCATGCAAAATCGCAAGATCTTATGCTGCTGTGAAGGACTCAGAAACAAACACCATCTCAGCTTAAAATCCATCAAACTTAAAGTCATTTTTGTGTTTGATGGCATTAATTAGTTGTGGCGGCCATCTTGAATGTGCTGTAAAAGGTAATCAGTTGTCCAATAATGACATTCTGAGACTTTGATTTAAATCCATCTACTGGTTCATGATATATTTAGCTAACAGTCAAATTCAAACAAGGGCAACAACATGGTGGCCTGCCTGTTGAAGCATAATTAATAATTAGAAATTATATAATTCCACAAATGGAGATAGAGCATACCACAAATGTTGTAAATATGTTTTAGAAAAATCCAAAAACGTAATTCTGCATAAAGATATTGTTTTGTTTTGAGATGAGGAGCAACAAGATCTAAAAATGCACGAGAAAAATTAAAAATAAAACAAAATGCAAATTCCTGAAAACATTATTGGTTATATGCATGGACAGTTTGGATAAATTGATAAATGTGGAGACCAATTTTGCAATTTGCAAAGTACAAACTCAGTGGGGCATGTATTTTCTTCTAGAGGCACATGCACATAAGTTGGGCATATTCTAAAAGAATGTTTTAAATAGAATTTTCAGAACTTTAAGTTCCATTTTGGCATTTTTGCTTCTATCTGGAAAAGTGGGTGGAGTCAGTTAGTGTTTCTTGAAGTACAATTTTACATCTAATATTTATTAATTGTAGAAATATTTCCAAAATGATGATAAATGGCTTCAGCTGATGTTTCATAAATAGGACTTGTGGTCAGCTTTTGATATTTATATCTGTTACTTCTGAGCAGGAATTTGCTGCAAATAATCCTTTTTATACACAAAATCACCAGCTAGAAACATTCACCTACATGCAAAATGTGCACAGTGCACAAAATCTTATTTATAGTATCACATATCTATGGGTGTCACTTTCCCTTGAAGCTAAATGACTCGTAAAAGCTTATAAAAAGCAGATCTAAAGTGGAGTTTACTCCTACAAATAGCACATTCAAGGATCTCTGTGAGCAGGCGCTCCTGATGAAAAGCTAGAATATCTCATTTTAGAACGCACAATCACCATTTCTATTTAAGTGGCGCCGAGTGAATGCGGCGTGTCAAAAATAGCTCCTGCTTTTGTTGAGGCGTCCTTGTGAAAGATTCTGACTCAGCGCCTGCGAAGCTGCAAGTGGCTGAAAAGTCAGCTCAGTGTTCAGAAAATGCTCCGGAGATGTCAGGAACGGAAGACAGAATATTTTAAACCCATAAAACTAACTCAATTTTGCCTAAAACTTTAAATATTTGTCTATTTGCTCTTAATTTTACCCTCAGTTTTGTCTGGCAGGGAGGAGGCAGCTTTACTGGAATACATGTCTTGTATAACTTTTGGCCTTTTAGCTATTGACGTATTTTAGGATAAGGCTGATTTCGCTCACTGGGCAAATATGTGGACTACAGATGGGAGGTCAGCGACTTCAGCTGATAAGGCTGGAAAAATAAAACACTGAAAGATTGTGGCTCGTTTTGTAATTTTGGAACTTTGTCTAGCATCCTGTAACTTCTATCCAAGGATTACCTCATTTCATTACTTTCATGTGATTAAACAATTACAATCAAATACATTTCACACACACAGGTTTGTTGCCATTATAGGTTTGTGTTGATCAGATCACCGGTTCGAACAGAAGGTCCCATGGGTTGCTATAGAAACTAGAGCCAAAATACAGCAGCCGTCAAGACGGCTGTGGCAGATTCAGCTGGCACGCATTTGATGCTTGCACATGAAAACACACAACCCCCCCTCTGGCTTGGCACACACACACACATATACACTGCCCAGGTACGGCTGGCACCCCCACCCCCTCATTGACTCATTTGTTCACCACATTCATTTTTGTGTTTTCCTCAGTGTTTCTTGTCAAAGTGCGCGCACACACTGGCAGTTTGTGGTCTAAAAAACACTGAATGACCAAACCTCAATGGTGACGTCCAAAAACATGCCTGTACAAAATAAAGTAGCTAGTTAGTTCCACACACACTGTGTCTTGTTAGCTCTTTAAAAACACTGACAGCAATGGCTTCATATGTTTGAAGAAATTTGACTCTGTGCTTTATCTTGCTACACAAGTAATTACCTTTGTGTAGAACTGAAATGAATGCAAACTGAAGGCTTAGTTGGAGGTTTTATTGGCTACATGAGCACAAATCCTTTTATTATCCCACTAATAATTGGCAAAAAACATTACCCAGCTCAACTAGATGTAACTGTCTCAAATACTAACTGGTGTAATTCACCATTAAATTGCATATTTGCAGGAAAATGTCATATATTTTCATAAAAATTCAAATATTTTCCCTGCATCCCTGATTTGCACAGAGATAGAGAATATATTAGCATCTGTTTGATGGATTTCAATCCAATTTACAGGTTTTGATGACTTTTTGTACTTTTACAGATACTTCACTATATTTTAACACCTCTTTTTAAAGAGCATATTTTAAGTTCTTTTTTTTTTATTATTCTGATAAAACTCTGTCCAAAAATACTAATTGAAATGTTTATTGAGGGTATTTTGTTTTACAATACCTTTTTTAAAACCATTTTTCTAGTCCAAAGTGCCCCTTTTTGCAAAGCTTCTAAAAACGCTTTTTTTTTCATATGTGGACCTGTGACGTCAGCTAAGGGAGCTCCTAGCTAGGTGGCGCTGCTTACAGTGTTGTCAGATGTAGATAAATGAAGTATTTGTAGGATAATTTAACACTCTGTACGATCAATAATCCCATAAATATGATCAATTGAGCCCTTTGTTGTGTGGAGTTTGTGTAACAGATGCTTGTTTTAATCATTGTGTTAGATTTTTTAAAGCTAAACTACTTTAACATCTCAGACTGGCACCGCTCTAGTCTGCCAGCTGCCTGCTCGCTGTCGGCGATGAGTTGTTAGTTTTAGGTTAGAGCGCTCTTTAATCAAGTCGGTGTGAATTCATTTTAATAAAAAATGCTAAATTATATTTATTATGTTTATGAATGCCAATCGCCAGTCTGTCAGGACACTGAGTCAACAACGGGACGGCTTCCTTACCGGTACGGTGACTTCTGTTTGGAGACGAAAAACCCCGGCGGTCCTGGTCTAGTCCAGGACTGGATGTGATGGAGTCCCACATACCGACGAAAAACATTCAGTGTGACTCTAAACAGGCGCCGTTACTTCGATCCATTCACCGGAACCGCTGTTAGCACACAGCAGCTAACAGGAGCTAACGGGGAGACTTGAGTCTCGTTTCCATGCCAGGTTTGGTACGGTTCGTGGTGGGTCATAGTCCCGTACCGATCAGCGATTTCATGAGAGCATTTCCTTCAGGTGTCTGACCCTCACCTGGCTGGCGGGGTACAGTAAATCCATGCCGCGATGCTCTCCAGAGGGGCTTCCCGTTCCCAGCGGGGCTCCCAAGAGGGGCTTCCCGGCGGGGTTTCCAGCCTGACCCGACACTGTTTCGGTCAGCCTCGAACCGTTTAGCTGCATCCTGTGAAACTTTTTATAAACTCTTTCATTTCTTAACAATCCACCTGAACGCAGCTCAATGTTTGGAGCTCTGATGATCAAAACCTGGTGCTAAACGCTGGTATTTTACCCAGACCCGAGTGAGGAGGTGGGTCACGGTCTACAGCTGGACCGACAGGGTACAGCCTTACAGGACTGATTGTTTTTATTTTTTTTTTTAATCTTAATAAAATAACTTCTCACTATAGTAATAAAGTAATAAAATAACGGCACTCTGGGGGTTTGTTTTGCTCGTCACAAGTAGTGATAAGTGGATCAGTTTTCTATAGAGAGAACCAACGGTCTCCCTGAACTGTCGTCACTTCCGGTTTGGTGAAAAAATTGACAATTCTCACAAAAACGAATCCAAGAGCCTAAATAAGCTGAATTTGTGTAAATTTTTATTCAGAAAAAGTTTCTATTATATTTCTCTAAACATTTGTTTAAGGGAGTGTCTAACTTAAAATATGCTCTTTAAGTATTTACAGACAAAACTCCAAACAAAACATTTTTATCTGGTGTTCTTGATTACATTTTTAACATTTGATATTGTATGATTGATAACAGCTTTCAAATGCTTTAACAACATGAATAATAGATAAAGCTGTGGGTGTTACTGTTGAATTAAGTTAGAGAAGATTGTTCAGTTTTTGTGTTTTAAGGTTTAATTCCACCTTTATTATTGATAATGTTATTTTTCAAGTCCTGAATCAAATTAAAGGACTATGCTGGTTATTATCCCTAATAAACCATCTTCTCCAACAACTCCATTCTGATCTGATGTCTTATATTTTTATGCCCACGCTTGGCTAGATTATTTACATAAAGGATGTTAAGATACCACTTTTTTTTCAAACCGATTCGATACTTGAATCTGAGTACTTGCCGATACCGATACTTCTACCACACACAAAAAAAAAAAAAATGCAATGAACTGGAAGACGGTTCTATCTTTTTCTATTTTTGGTTAACTTTAACAGTACAAGTATATGGTATGGTATCTTTACGATACTGGTACTGGTATCGGTTAACTTTAACGAGTACATGGTATCGGTATCGGCCCGATAATTAATCGGCCCGTTAATTGCAGATGACATTTGGTTATACATTTCTAAAAAAGTTCCAGATAGTCTATTAAATCCAACAACTTCTCTTTCCAAATTCAAAATGATTAACAAATGGGGGAAATTTTCTTTAATTCTTCATGATCTGTATGTTTTTTTCTCGATCCCTACTGTATTATATTCTAGTTTACCAGTTGGTACCAACTGTACCAATGAAATCCGCACATGATCCTTCCAACATGTTATAATTTGAGTTTTTTTTTTCTTTAATTAAAACACCAATTTCATAAAACCACCCACTAAACATAGACACACTAAATCCTATGGACTATATTTGTCTTTGGGTTACATGGTGGAACTGTTGCTTTGCAGCAAGAAGGTCACAGGTTTGATTCCCGGCTAGGGTCTTTTTGTGTGGAGTTCGCATCTTCTCCCTCTGGGTTTCTTCCAGGTACTCAGGTTTCCTGTCACATACTAAAAATGTGTATGTTAGGTATTGGATACCGATACCGATATTGGTATCGGGCCGATACCAATATCAGTATCGGGCCGATACCAATACCATGTACTCGTTAAAGTTAACTGATACCAGGAACCGATACCAGTATCATATCAAGCCAATACCAATGCTGATACCAATACCATATACTCGTACTTGTTAAAGTTAACCAAAAATAGAAGAAAATAAAACCTGTCTTCCAATTCATTGCATTTTTTTGTGCGGTAAAACAGGGTATATGCAGGAATCTTGAAGTTAAATTCAATACCTTTTCAAGACTTTTTCAAGACCGTCTCAAAAAATTTTAATGCCTCACCGCCGGCGCCATTCTGGTTATGTGGCAGCGTTCACCGAGATTCTCTTCCGTCTTAACATTTCGGTGCGTTCGTAATACTCACCGGGAACACCAGAGCGTACATTGTGCTTTTGAACTTCTGCACCGCCCGCCCTGGTGCTCTGAGAGAAGGATTACTAACGCACCCTTTGTTTCCCGTTCTTTTTTTAAATAAAAATGACTAAATTCACACACCTTTACGATATTTTTGGGACTCAGACTGTTGGATATCAAATTCAGATTTTTTTTGTTCCAAAATTTAAGACTTTATAAAGCCGTGATAAGACTTTTTAATACTTTATAAGGGTCTTGAATTCCCCAAAATTGATTTATCGCCTTTTAATACTTTTCAAGACTCCGCGAATACCCTGTAAAAGTATCGGTATCGGTACTCGTATCGGCAAGTACTCAGATTTAAGTATCGGTATCGTATCGGTTTGAAAGAAAGTGGTATTGGC
Source organism: Callopanchax toddi (assembly GCA_006937965.1). Classification (NCBI taxonomy): domain Eukaryota; kingdom Metazoa; phylum Chordata; class Actinopteri; order Cyprinodontiformes; family Nothobranchiidae; genus Callopanchax; species Callopanchax toddi. The sequence continues at coordinate 2,221,586 of SSNR01000041.1, read as the reverse complement.
GCATCCCTAGTTGTAGGCCTCATTTGTCTCTGTGTAGCCCTGTGATGGACTGACAACCTGTCCAGTTGGCGTTTTCAGACATAGATGAAAAAAATTTGGACAACTGGATTAAACTAACCTCATCAGAGTCACACAATGACTAGAAATCCTCCTCCTTCACCTCAGCTGGCCTCAATTAAGAAAACCGACTCAGTGTTGAGTGCTAGGTATTCATTTGCCAGTTAAAATAATTGTACAGAAATGTTTAGCCTTTAGGAAAGAAGTACGACACATGGCACCTAAACAGCTTGGCTTTGCAGTCACAGCAGCAGTCATTTAATAGAAGTAGACTACACAAATCATCCCACACTTCCACAGAACTTTTGCCATTGTTTTTTTTTTTTCCATTTGTCATAATCTAAACATTATAGTTGTGGTGAGAGGGTGGAGGATTTCCCTCTGAGTCACTTTAAATTTACTTTCTAAGCGGATGCTGTGATTTAGAGCAGCCGATCACATCTCTAACACGGCACAAGAGTCACACGTAAATAAATCATGCAGTCCCCTGGTGTCATGCTGCTGTAGCTGCCTTCAGTACGCCCAATAAATCTCCATGTGACTTGGCTTTGTAATCTTAGACAGATTAGCTGAAACACCACATGTTGTGCAAATGACTGTAAAATCTGGGCTGACCCCAAGAACACAATGGTATGTTTGTGTTTCAGCTACAGATAAGAGATGCCATAATGACAAAATATGAAACACAAATTTGTCATTTTACAAACTCCCAAATAAGATGACTAAAACATATTTAATCAGCAGTTTTTAAATGAACAGTTCTCATGATTTATGTAGATTTTTTTTTTCCCTTTTGCAAAATCACACAAACAAGAGATTTTTTGGAGCCAAAATGAACCAGTACGCCCCCTGGTGGCTGGTTGCAGTGTGCTTCGTAAGACCTATCCCATTCATGTAAACAAATACAATCCTATTCTGACTAAAACAACAAAAACAATTTATTTTTTGCTAAATGATCACCCTACTTTATTTTGTTATTTTATATATTGATGTGTTCGTGCATTTATAACTTTATGAGGATGACATATTAAATTTTAAACCATGACAATCAATCAAATCAAATTAGGGATGCACCGATACCAAAACCAGTATCAGGTATCGGTCAGGTACTAAGGTCATGTACTCATACTCATAAAAGTACTCCAATACTATGGAGCTGATAGTGTGATGCTTAGCTCTAAGTTGAGCTGCAGAGAGACGACAGCAGCTAACTGGAGCAGATGGAGTCAGCTTACTTGTGTTGTAGTAATATTAGTAGTAGCAGTAGTAGTAGTTGTTGTTTTTATGTAGCAGTAGTAAACCCTTGCTGTCTGAGTCCTCACAGTACCGACGTTTGGTTCGGTAAAGTACCAGTGGGGTGGCAGTAGCTCAGTATAGGCTCAGGCGTTGCAGGTTCAAATCCCAGTCTGGCTGGGTCACTTTGTCAATAGCCTCGTTTCCACTAGCGGAACTTCGGGCCGATCCGAGCACCTGCCCCTGATCAGGGACTCCGTTGGTCCCGTAAATGGCCCTGTCGGAGCGGCCCGATGAAGTGGAGACACGCACAAGCCTTGAAGTTCTTGTAAAATTACCCTGAAGTTCCGATAGTGGAAACGGGCCTATTGTGTCCTTGGGCAAGACACTTACCCTACATTGCCTGCTGGTGTTAGTGGTCAGAGCATCTGGTGGCGCCTCTGTGTCTGGTCACTTTGCCTCTGTAGCTCCATCAGCATGTGAATGACTGACTAATGTAAAGCGCTTTGTTAGTCCATGACTTCGAAAAGTGCCATACAAATGCGAGACATTTACATTTACCATTTATTACTGCGTAGTAAATTTTTAGATCAACAATTCCAATAAATGCGTAACATCCCTTTTGTTTCATTTCATCTAATGCCTTATAACTGCATTAGAAGGCGTTTACAACCTATTTTTAAATCATTTTTAAAGGCACCATTATTATAACATAGTATCATTGTTTGTTGCTTAAAAGAAACCGTGATTGTGTGCAGTTTCAGCCACACAGTGTGCAGACTCCAAAAATACAAGTTGCGCCTTTAGAAGATCAAACTCTTAAGAAGTCCCTGTATTCCATCTGTCAGCTGCATGAAACCAAAAGAATTAGCTACAATCTTCACACAAGCTTTAAAAAGCACTGGAGGTTTGAGATGCAGGCTTTTATGCACCTGCAAACACACACAGGCAATAAAAAAGTGGCAAGTCTGTCAAGGAAAGCCCCCAGAGAGCTCTGGCTCGACAGTTGTACCTGATCTCTGAGCCTTGACAGCCACACACACACAAACACATGCTTTCTAGGGACAAGTGAGCTATCTAAGGAGAGGTAGATGAATATTCATGGACATATTCCAGAGATAGTGTGCCATGTGTGTCTGTATGTTTCAACCTGCTTCTCGCATTGCTGCTTTTTTCAAATATCAAAGCTTGAAATTATCTTTTGTGTCACATATTTGCATGCATGAGAAGCCTGTAATGTGCCACCATCATATCACACACACACACATACCGTAATTTCCGGACTATAAGCCGCTACTTTTTTCCCTTGCTTTGGACCCTGCGCCTTAAACAACGGTGCGGCTTATCTGTGGCTCAGCTAACGGCTACCAAGGGGGCGCTATCAAAGCACCAGCGCACAACAAAGTATGTTTTGAAAAACTGGACTGCTGCGTGATGATGATGAAGAGTAAGAGATGACTGTTTGGGAACTGCTGTATCAAAATAAGCAGCCTACCTTGTTATGTCTTCCTCCTCCTGCGTGCTAAAACCATCAAAATCCTCTTTGTCAGTGTCAGAAACGAACAGGCCCAGAATCGCCTCATCAGCCAGTCTCTCTCCTTTGTTGTCGCTCTGAAAACCAATAAAATCCTCTTCCTCTTTGTCAGTGTCTGAATCAAACAGCCTCCGAACGGCTCAATCAGCTATTGCGCAATCCACTTCTATGGCCGTGTGTCGCGTTTGCGCATGCGCACGTAATTTACGTGACCGCGATTCACAAAGCTTTTGCGTGTTTTACGTACGTGCGTTTACCTCGCAGTCACGTTCATTACGTGCGCATGCACAAACGCGACGCGCGGCCATAGAAGAGGATTACGCAATAGCTTATGGAGCCCTTGTTTGGAGGCTGTTTTACTCCGAAACTGAGGAAGAGGATTTTATTGGTTTTTAGAGGGACAACAAAGGAGAGAGACTGGCTGAGGGGGCGATTCTGGACCTGTTCATTTCTGACACTGACGATGAGGATTTTGGTGGTTTTAGTACGCAGGAGGAGGAAGACGATGATACGGTAGGCTGCTTATTTTTGATACAATAGTTCCCAAACAGTCATCTCTGTCCCAACAATCCCCTCTGTGGTAGCAGGAACTCATATATACAGTAATTAAACATTAAGGAACAGTGAGGCCAGCTAGTGCTGCTGGAACCGGTTGGGCCGCTCCGGCTTTCTCTCAGTTCAAGCAGCAATCAGTAGCTGCCCAAGGTGGTAAAACATTTACATACGAACAGTAGGCTGTGTCCTCAGAGCAGACAACAACCGTATTCACATACAAACAGACAAAGGTATGTGGGTGTGAGAGTAGCCTCTAAGTGGCCTCCCACACACACATACATATGGTAATTAAACATTAAAACACCCGCGGCTTATAGTTAGGTGCGGCTTATGTGTGGACAAATCTGCAATTTCCCCCAAATTTGGCTGCTGCGGCTTATATTCAGGTGCGCCTTATAGCCCGGAAATTACGGTACATAGTAGTTGTCTCTCAAAGGTTGGGTAACTTGATGACTCCGGTAAACAATCATTTCAAGGATCCACCACTGACAATAAACACCAGCCAGAATCAAAGTTCACTGTATGACATTACCGCTCATATAAACATCACACACACTTCCTGTGTGTATAAGCGCCGTTTAATTAACAGTAATTACACGTATTCCTGATGAATCGTCACATTCACACTTGTTTAATCCTAACGTATACCGTTTTTGACATTTTGTTTTGGGATTACCGATAATTACCAAGAAGAAAAAACACAAATAATTGGTTGCTTTAATGGATCTGATCATTTAAAAAATGCTTCAACACCACAGTGAGGCCCTGAGACTCACGGTAACAATTTAAGACATTTCGGAAACTTCCTTGCGAATGCCATATTCAATTTGATGCCGACAGTCGCATCTCAGTGAGACACTAGTCTGTCTGAAGCACAAAGAATTGATGCATTTCAGTGTTTCATCCAAATTAATGAACAAAAAGTAGGGATGCACCGATATCGGGCCAATACGATACCATGTACTCATACTCGTTAAAGTTAACCGATACCAGTATCGGCCCGATACCATATACCTGACTTGTTCAAGTTAACCGAAAAAAGAAGAAAATAGAACCTGTCTTCCAATTCATTGCATTTGTTTGTGCGGTAGAAGTATTGGTACTCGGTATTGGAGAGTACTCAGATCCAAGTATCGGTATCGTATCGTTGAAAAAAAAAGTGGTATCGCTGCATCCCTAATGAAAAGGTATTTGGTCTTTGAATCATATGAATGAATAATACACAGCTGCATGCACTTTTGAGTAAACTCTCAACTCACCCATGATTTTACAATGTTTGTCTTCAATCACCTTGACTTAAAAATCCCTGAGCCATCCAGACCAAATCACCTAGTTCACACTAGGTCCGGACTCCGGAACGAATGCGGTCCTGTTTCCTTACAAACTGCCTGCGGGTTGTGTGAAGAACGTCTCCGGAAATTTGCTCCAGGGAGAGCACCAAATCTCAGTGGTTCACACCAGTTCACGCAATAACAAGTACGTGTATAAACAGAAGTGGGGAAACAAACTCGTCTTCTCGTACACTAGTACACTCCGTTTTTATGTAGTTTAATGTTATGCTTAATTAAGTCTTACGTTGTTTCTTTGTCTTTTTAATATCTGAATCGTGTTAACTTTAGCAACGTAGCTAAAGGTTTCATTTTGAAATACACGAGATGCACCTTGCTGGCTCATGTCTCACTTCCTGTCTGACGCATACTTTCTTTAACTTCACGACGAGCCGTATGAGGCGTCCGGAAAAGACAGACTTGATGCAGAAAGTTAACGAAGCTTCGCATCCGTATCACAAGAGCACCACGCTCTGATTGGACTTGATGTTGTTTTCGTCCTTGCGGAAGCCGTACAGAATACGAACCACATCCGTTCTGGACGCAATGTGAATCAGCCTCAAGTCTTTGAAAGACTTTAAGGCCCCGTCTCAATACTCGCACTTCCACCCTACGTTCTTCAATGAAGTGCACTTGGAATTATGGGTAATACCCTTCGCTGAAGTGTGCACTCATGCGGACTTCGGCAAAGTGCGTAGCGAGGGTGGAAAAGGGGGCGGGGTCAAGGTCCGGATTCTATGGCCAGGAGAATTGAGACACCCTAAGCACTCGCGCACCTCCGCGGGAACGCGCAACTGAGGGGCGCAAGGGTGGAAGTGCGAGTATTGAGACGCAGCCCAAGTCATCCGAGTAGGGTCTTGGTAAAGTAGCCTATAGCTGGGTAGTTATTACCAGGGAGAAGCTCTGGATCTGCACTCCAACCAACCCTTGTTTTGTATAGATCGTCATTCTTGATTGCACCCCACCTTCTTTCTCTTTTTGTAAATTCTCTCTGTAGGCTACGTGTTGGTACTGCTTTGCTCACATTTCTCCCATATTTCCCAGAACACTTTACAAAATGAAATGAAGAGAAAGAAAAATTCCTCTTATGGATTAAACATCTTCAAGAAACCAGAAAGGACGTCCAGTTAGCTTCTATCCAAGCACACAGGCTCGGAGAACATGTAAGATTTTAGCACGCAAATGTGGTCGAGAGTGGATTCCCAAGGGCCAAGTGGAGCAGTGATAAATATTTCACATCACAACAATTCTCTTCCAAACGTAATGGCCGGCTGTCCTTGTCACGGTGGGGAGGGAAGTGGCTTGATGAGGCGATTGCCTGCTGAGACCAGCAGGGACTTGGGTCAATTTCTCTCTGTTTTCTCATCCAGAAGCTCTAATGATAAAAAATGAGCCACAGCGGCAGAGAGGAGCTCAACTTTAGGAAGGAAATGGCTTGTAAATGAGAGCAAAGAGGTTAATTTGATACAAATTTGATGAATTGTACCTTTTTGGGAATATTTTGCCATCTGTCCTAATCAGTGTGTGTGCATCTATCTTTGCATGTTTGTGACTAGATGTTAAATGTTTGTATACTGTAAACCTTCCAGAGTACCTGAAGACTAAAAATGAATTCAAGCAACTTTGACGTTTCATGGCGCTTTCTTTCTTTCTGGCACATCAAACACTCCAAGCCGTAACTGTAAATATGAATTTGCCCTGAGTCATCTCAGCCTGTCGAATGAGGCTGTTTTTGGCCTCAGCCATAACATAGTAAATTACCATTATCATGTTGCAAAACAGACATTATCATCACTGCCACAGCTCCTGCATGCATGCATGCACTTTGGTAATTATGCTATCAACAAACTGCCACCAGATGCACTGTTAAAAAGGTCTGAGTAAGCCTCCTAAAGAGTAATAAAAGACAAAAGATTCTTCTAACAGAAAGCCCTGGTATTGACAGCAATTTCTTCTTTTTCTTATTCTTTGGGGAACTTGGCGAGCAGCCAGCCTCTCAGAATATTGTAAATTTACCACAAAAGAGAAACAATCACAAAGGTGAGAAAATGAAATCTCAGGTCCCTTTTTGTGCCTGGAGAAGAAACTCTTTTCTTGGTTTTAAAGCAGGCAAATGGCCAATAATATTATGTGATGTATTGATATATTCATCTGCTGAAAACCGGAACAACTGAGTCATGAAGAGGCTGCTGCCCTGGTCCAAGGTATGCCTCACAACCTCGATCCCTACCAATCCCTCCCTCAAGGCTGCAACAGAAATGCAAGGCCAGCCTCAAGCCTGCAGGCTGGAAATGTTTCCGGGTTTGTTTCACAAATTCAAACAGATATAGTGCACTTGTTGTGGATCTGGTATCAGTGACAGAGCCTACAGTAAGCTGACCTCTCAGATCCAAAAGAAGGATTCAAAAATATTCAAATTGTCATTAAAACCAGAAATAAAATTAATAACAAGGAAATTCTGAGAATGAATGCACCCTCAGATTTGAATCGTTTGCAAAGTACGTTGTTGCCGCGAGGCAGATTGAGGGAAATTGCCTGGCTTATTTGTAAATTTGACTGAAAAGCAGAACCGGGAATTGGATTATTGCAAAAATAGGACGCAACATACAGTTAATGAGGAAACCTTCAACTGGATGCTAATGTATTCATAAATATATGCTGTTTTTTCGGGAAATGGTGAATGCGGAGTAAAACCTATTTCTTCAATTCTGGACATGTTTTGCAATTTATGAGGTTATGTAAGCTGTTTTTAGATAATAGCCATGAAAGGGTGTTGATTTGAGTCTTATCTTATAAAATAAAATGCATTTGTTGTTGATAGAATTTGTTTTTCAGCACTTTTCATGTCATGTGGTGTTCTGCAGGGCTCTGTTCTCAGTCCTGTTGTATTTATTTTCTATTTAAACCTGTAGTCATGTAAGTCTCTGCCTTACGTCAATCTGAAATACAAAGATCACCAATATGACTTATGCGGACTTGACACCAGATGCGGCTGCGGTCCAGTCACTACACCACAACCACACCGGCTGCTGTTTTGTTACCGAACGTCTCCGGTACTTTGCTCCCGTGAGAGCACCAAATCTCGGTGGAATGAAATGTGAATAATCAGAAGGCGAAAGAAAAGACCCACTTATTTCAAATGGTAAAATTTAAGTTAACTTTCATACAATGTGAAATGATATCCTTTTCATTAATAATAAAAGAAAAGGACAGGGAGGGAATGAAACACTGGTTTTATTTTTCGAAAATACTGGCTAGCTTCTCACTTCCTGTCTGGTGCACGAAATTTCTTTAACTTGATGAAAATCTGCTTGCGGCAACCAGGAAAAATGCCGGTGCTCTTGGTAAAATTCGGAGCCTGAGCAGAACCCTACAAATCTATGAGCATCTTTCAAAAACCACCAATTTCAAGAGTTATCTTTACCCTTAACGTGCAATAACAATAAGATATACTGGTATTCTACCTATCTCATTAACAAAAAGTAAAGTTTCTACTAAAGTATACCACACACAGAGATTGCACAACCAAGTTAAGATGTCATGCAGTGAGCCAGTCAGTCAATGTGCACGACAACTGGAGAGGGAGACCTTTAAGAAAGGTCAGCGGTTGAAGTGAGGTGACTAACACAGACACATGTGTACTTATGCACATAAACACCTATGAGGAAATGCTGAGTCACGGAGAAAGAGCAAAGGTACAAAACGTGGTGTAACAGTCACGTGATGCAGTCACACACACATTCTTTGTCAGTCTTCCAGATGCACAACAAGTGTGAATTAGCCGTCACAAGGGTCACTGTCCTCACTGATAAGGCTTGAGCTGGCGAGTTCCAGCAGCATCAGACCTGATGTGACCTCACTTCCTGATTTATGTTTTACACCTTCTAACTTAAATAGCTGTTATATTTACATTCTTAGCTGTGTTTCTTTAACCTTATTTGCTTAACAACAAGCATTTTTTTTTTGTATTAACCATGTGCACATGGGAGTGTGCTTGTGCATGTTTTAGAGTATTTGTGTGCGGTAAGAACATTCACATGACAAAGCTGGGCTGGTACATGCCCACGCCTGATCGCATTCCTCTCATAGTCCACATTTTACTAGATGATTATCAAAGAATACGGTTGTTGTTTGTTTTTGGGAAGCGCATGTGACCTGGAAGTAAGTGGAGCACGTTTGTTTAAGAGGATGATTTATTGCATCTGATTACATCACTCAGCTTTGAATGAATGGCTCAGAGGATGTAGTAGTTTTTCTTTTAAACATACCGTGGCCTTGTGACATTTTTAAAAAAAGATATGCGAGTTTTGAATCCATATGTTAATGTAAAAGGTCGATTAATTTAGCTTTTCAGCCATTCTTGGGTACTATTATTTGTATGTTTGGGTCATTATCCTGTTGGAGGACCTATGATCTGCAGCTGAGGCTGAGCTTTTATAGACTAGGCAGAATGTTTCACTACAGGATGTCTGACATTTTGTCAGTTGATGAGCCTTATTGGGTCTTTTTCCAGTAATAGTTCAAAATGTCATCAATGGTGCAATCAGAAAGTGACGTACCTTAACCTACGATGAATGGTTTTGGATGGTTACCTTGGCTTATATCCGTCTCATCTGTCTGATCAACCTGAAGGCTGGAATACACCGGATACCTCAGCGATGCGCCACCTCGTGGCTGCAGTGTTGGCGAGTCTTGTATTCACACAAGACGCGTTCCTGACACAGTGCGCCATAGGACGCTGCTTGAAAAATTGCGCGATAGTCACAACATCACGCGGGAATTGAAAACTGGAAGCGGGAAGTGAATTATTTGTTTATATGTGATCAGAGCTGCCGTCGTGTGTTGTGGGAATCTAATTCTAACTCTTTCAAAATGGGTAAGTAAGCTATTGAATGGAGCTGTTGTTTATGCGTGCCGTAATGTTTGTGGCGGTTTATTTCTGCGTGCCGTAATAGGAGCCATCCTGCGTCGTAACGTTGGTGTCATAGTAATGATAGTGTCAAAAAGTACTCAACATGTCGTGACACACGCGCACAGCTGCGACTGACGCAACTTTTAAAACTAGTGCGAATCTTTAGCGTGACGGCGTCGCCTCGCGTTTCTGGGACGCGTTGTGGTGATCTCTGTGTGAGTGATCTGATGGACTAAAATGGGTTTTAATCAAAATAACGGCGCGGGCGTGAAGTGGCGCAGCGCTGAGGTCTCCGGTGTATTCCAGCCTTTAGGTTGCATTTCCTCTTGTGTCCATGTACTGGGATCTCAGCTACAGTCCCATGAACATTCTAGCTGTGTTCACAGGAACATGAATCTGCTTGGGGATGGTCTTAGAACATATCTCTTTAAAATATATGATCTTTTTTCCAAGGTCCTCAGACTCTTGGGTCCATGTTCACACCAAGATACCAAACTATCATGTTAGACTAAATGTCTGATGAACTTAAAGGCTTTTCTCATTTGTATTAAAGTATTTTAAAACATCACTAAAATGGGTGCATACAAGACAATTGCTTTTGACCCTGGGTGGATCTACTGGGGTGGCACAGTGTGGCAGTTGCCACCCTAAAAAAAGCCTTGCCACTCCTGCTGCTACCTCAACCAGCATATGTATATACTGTATGTATAATATTCTCGTATGGTGCCACCCCAGAAAAATTCTTGCCCCTTTTTTGCCACCCCATAAATATTTCTCTAGATCTGCCACTGCTTTTGACTGAGTCACTTTCTAGAACAACGTTGCCCACACATTTTCACCCCACAAGCTACTTTTCCATGTAGGTTTCCAGATCTAGGTGATCGTTAGTATCCGCGGCACCTCAAGCACGCTCCCTCCCCCTGGACCAAGAACCGGCACCGTCAATGGAGCGCTCGCACAGCATCCCAACCACACGATCATCAACCGGTCAATCGATGTGTTGGGCACCCTTGTTCTAGATTCATAAACCATAAGGGTACCATCAAATTAGTCCATAACTGTAGATCTGATGGTACAAGAAGCATACCAAGCCCTTTACAGATGACTTCTCATTCACTCAATGTCTTTATGTGAATCATTCAGAAATATGACCTGTAGGGGGCGCCTCCAAATGGTTTCCAAAAGGGTGGCCAGATGGGGGCCACTAATAATCTGGTACCAAAACCAAAAGCCATCACTGGATTTCCATTTTATCATGTTTCATTTACAGGCTATAAAGTGACATAAGCATATTTTCTCTCTATCACACATAAACGACTGGTCATGGGGTGTCATTGAATTGGTAGATGTGGCCATTGCCCCCCTGATGACATTTTCACTCAAAATATATTTTTCACTGTATATAAATATATAAATCCAACCCCAAGGTGTTTTTATTCAGTGATGAGGTCCATAAAGTTACTGAAAAGGTTTACAGCCAAACTTACCTCATCATCCCTATAAATAGATGATGTTCTGAAACAGTAGCGCTTCCATGAATGGCGTGGAAATCCGGAGTGTGTGTGCACGTCGCTTTGATATTCACGTGCTTGGTTTGAGGATGACATTTCTGTGTGTGTGTGTGTGTGTGTGGCTTAGAAGGGGGTTGAGTTAGCCTCATGAGCGTGGTCATAAGACACAAGTGCGATGGCAGGAATGGGTGATCTGACGTAGGAGAGTGTGTGTGTTTGACAGGAGTGGAAGTGGGGCCACAGGTGGTCAAGTGGAGAGGAGATGAAGCACTGAAGGGAGGAGGAGGCTGGTAAAATAGACTATGAAAAATAACAAACCAATTTCAATTTGATCAAACCGACCCATTTGGGCGGATATACGTCGGCTGCTTTTATATCAGATTGATGCAATGAAAGTAGGACGGCGGTGGCTGTAGGAGGAAAACTGTGATGTAAATATATAAAAAAGATGAAGAATTTCTGAAATCTGATGTACATTTTTCTCTAAATCTCCTGTGTATTGTGTCATGAGGCAAAAATTCAGCCGTGGTTTGCTTAAGATATGGTCAGCGTTTATGAGGCCAGTGATGTATGAGGTAGCATGTGAGGAGTTTCTTCTTTTGGAGGCGTAACCTAATACTGTATGTGTTGTTAGCAGGATGATTTATGGACTATGTGGGACGGACCAAGATCCGCTTTGATGTCTGGTGCAGCTGTCTGACTCTGTCACCGTGTCTCTCTCTCTATATATCCTTCTGGCTAGAACCAATCCAATGAAGAGGTTTTATTCCAAGGGGTGGACTTGTGCAAGAAAATACATTTTAATAAATTCCAAGATAGAAAGCAATTTTATAAATAAAGTTGTGATTTAGTCAATTCAAAGTAAAATTATGAGTTTTATTTACATTTCTTTTTAAAGAAAAGCGCATTCATCCAATTGATTCAATGGATCTAAAAGAGTCTTAACATGAATGTACAGCAAAGATATGAAGATATAAACATCGTCTGATTTCTATAAGCTAGTCGGTCAGTTAGTTAGTTGGTGGGTTCTGAGGCCCCCTGGGTCTTTCCTCCCAGTGCAGTGGTAGTGTTAGACCAACTCCTTCATTAATATTTAAATTATTGTCTTTTAATACCAATTTGAAGAATTGTCTCGGCTTCCCATTGGGGGGTGTTGCGTAACGTGCCTGCAGCAACAGTAGCGACAGACTCTCTGGAGCTGTGGGGGGGACGCAGCATTGTGGAGCTCCGAACCAACTATGAACTGTGCAGTCCGTTTAGGGGACGGTGAGTCCCGGGTGCGTAATAAACCCGTGTTAGCGCCGTGGATTTGCCGTACACCTAGTGACCTCTGATTTAGGAGCAGTTGATCGGCTGGTATGATCGGTGCTGAAAGGAGTTTATCGGAATTTGCCGATCACGGGGTTTTTTTTCACGGAAATCGGACGATTTTGTTCGGTGTCCGATCAATCAGAAAACGTAATAATAAAAACAGAAACTCAGTTACAGTTGTTTTGGACGCAATAACTTCAAAAGGTTTCAAAATAAAACTATTTTGCTAAAATACTTTGACCTCCTGGTTATCGTTTCAGTGACAACATGAAACAGTATTTGTCTTTAATGCCTGGAACTCAGCATTTAGGGGGGGGGGTCACAGGGGGGCCAAGCTTGCTGTCCAGAGGGCACTGGCCCCCCTCATAGAACCACCCCTGTCTCAGTGCCTGGAAAACCTTCAAAAGAATGTGACCAGGAGGCATCCTAATCAGGTGCCCAAAACCCTGGTGAACTTCTAGAGGACTATTTATATAAATCACACAACAGTTTGCTTCCAATACTTAAAATAAGCAGAAAAGTGAAGTGATTGATGGCTCAGAGGAACTACAGTATGCATTAGATCTATGTGATCTGCTTCATTTGTAGTTATTCCAAAAGTTTTTGTGCAAACTGAAAGTGTGCATAAAGTAAGCTCGACACATCCTAAGCGTTGATGCATTCTGCATGAAGAAACTTGGCTGTTTTCTTTCTTTTTTTTCATCACACGGTCCAACGCCGCATTGTTTCATGGCACTCGCTGTACTTGTGTGCCTCAGCTTCACCGCAAAGGAGGGGGGGGGGGAGCGTTGGGAGGAGGGAGAGGGATAGAGGACATGATAGGATGTGAAAAGTGGAGAGGGAAGACGCTGTATGCTGCAAATAAGAAGAGAGAGAGAGGAAGACAAACAGAGAGAGAGGGGATGGGAGGGGAGGGGGGGCACTCAGAGCTGACAGGTTAGTGTGACATTTCCCTGTGAGGACAAATTGTTCAGAAAAATCAACAAAGCGGTAAAAGAGAGGCAGGGTGACGCTGCAGCACAGACAGAAACCCTGTTGGCAATTCTTGCCTTCCGATTGGCTCGCCTTGCTCTATTAAGGATTTCCTAATTGGCTCATGAGCCCGGTCATATGTTTGAACAAAAACAGCACACTCCATGCATGTCTGTTCCACTCAAACCATCATATGTGCTGGATTTGCACAGACACACGCTAGATTAAATCATCGCCATCTGCCCGCTGCCGTATCTCGGTTAATCTCCTACTTTCATTCGCTGAGCTCTCATAACGCGAAACTGTAGCGACGTAAAGGGACTGTTATCCACTTCCAACTGGTTTACTAACCTCTTTCCCAGCCATGCTGCACTACTCATCCTCTCCTCCCATCCCTGCGTCTCCCTCCACTCCCTCGGAGGCGTTTTAAGGACACCATGCACCCAGTGACCCTCTATCTCCGCTCCCCTCCTCCTCTTTAGTCTCGTTTCATCTCGCTTTGCTCCTCACCTGTATTACGGTTTTAGCTCTATTTTACCTGCAGCGTTGTAATGTCAAGCTGCTCTGCATAGCTGGCGTGCCATGATCTAACATCTGGGCTGCAGAAAAAAAAAGAGAGAAAAAGCTGAGGGCTGTTCCTCTTCCTGGTGAAGATTAGCAACGGAGAGGAGTGAGATGGTAAGTGGGATAAAATAAGCCCTTGCACAAAGGTGTGAAAGGAGTCAGAAATCAGGAAGGGGAGCCTGCTCATGCATACAGATATTCACACACACACACAAGTATGAAATTCTCCTATTTGTACAACCGGCGGGATAAATTAGGCTCTGCTCTCAGGCAGGTGTATGTTTAGCCGTGACTGCGGCTGTTGGCACCAACTGGTATTTGGCATCTTCCTGACAGAAGAACCTAAGAAAGAGGTCAGTTGACTCACGCAGGAGAGACGGTGGTGTCTGACAGAGTGTGAAGGGGAAATCAGAGATTTTTCAAAGAAACACTTCAGCAAGAACTCAGAAAAATATTTCTCACACACATTTTTTGTTTGTCTTATATACTGGATCAGACCTGTATGTCCAGTGTAGAGACATCAAAACCCAGAGGTTTTTTTGGGAAGTTAGCGTCCAGCTTTGATTCTTTGTGCAGGTATCTTTGCATACATGAGTCAATCTCATATATTAGGTTCACCTTTTAAGTTGAATTGTTGAAATACATGAAGTTTTGCACAATATTTAAATTTTTCGGGTTTGACTCTTTGGTTCCTCTTCAGTCTGTGACTATGGATCATGCCATGCTAGGATTCTGCCTGCTCTATTTTTGCTAAATAAAAATCTTGCTGAGAAGAAACCAACCACTATAGGTCTCATCCATGAAAAAAACCTTAAAGGCATATTTTGCTTGTTTTTAGCACCCCCTAGTGTCCGTTTTAAGTCACTGTCGTAAAAACGTTAGCATTGTCTTTGCTCAGAAACACCTAAATCTAACTGTTGAAATGTCTCCTCGGCCTTCACTGCTTCCTACTGGAGCGGTTCATCACTCATTCAAAAAAATCAGCTGTGTTCAAGCAAGGAGAGATGGGAAAATGCAGGAATCATGAGCTAAAAACACTCCGGAGCTAGCATAACAGCTAGCCACATTGGGTTAGCTTAACCCTCGCGAGATACATGACTTTGTGAGACTTTAGGACACCGGACCAGAGACTCGGAAATTGCAAACGTGGTATTCTGGATCCAAGCAGCAGATGGAGCTGTGACTTTTCATTAACCATGTAAAGGGTTATATTAGCACATACTGGCTCAAGCTAAAGATTTAAAAACATGAAAAAGTTGTGCCTTTAATTCATCAGGATTTTTGGGTTCTCGTTGGATACTTTTTAAAATGTCAGTTAGCTGCTCAAAGCTATGCGTATGCATCATAACAAGTGGCCAAAATGTGGAAATGTTGCAGCAAAAACTCCTCTAAGCAGCATAGCATTCAAACTAGAATGGGGAAAAAAAATACAGTGATAAAAGCAACGCCTTGAATCAGAAAAATTATGAAGAAAAAAACCTAAAAATAAAAATCACTTGTGACATAACAGTTACTGAAACAAATTACGTAGTGGGCCTTTAAGATTTTTGGTTTTTATTTAAAATGGTGTTACGTTTCTGACAATCATATGCAAAGACTGATGTCCTTGTATAAAATCTACATAAAATATGTAGATACATATAAACAATGGCATAGATTTAATATTGACATTGGGGGAGGGGTCAAAACAGGAAGTGCAGATTACAGCGATCTGTCCTGGATTGGCCCAAAGTTACTATCACCGGGAATATGCCCAAAGGCCCGTCCAGCCTGGTCCACATCCAGGCCCAGGGCAGGTGCCATCAGTGTAAGCTGCTTATCGCGTGCCCATAGCGGCCCACGCCGGTCGATCCAGACACGTAGGCCTCCTTAGGTCCGTCCGCAGACTCCTGGTCTGCACATTATTGGTGGGGATGCAGCACTGTTTCTGCACCCTTAGATCGAGTTATCGGTGGGGACACGTCACCTCCATCCATGCCAAATCTACACCCATGCATATAAATAAAATGCTCCATAGCGAACCAGTTGAACCCCAAATGGTTTTCTATTTACACAAAAATGAGCAAAAATCTACAAAGACCAACACTTTTATAACGTTTCCCAATGGCCTCCAAATAAAAGTTTGGAAACCTTTTGCAAACATTCTAAAGTTAATTAAAGATGTAGTTGGAGTTGTTTTGGTGCATGAACGTCACCAGTTTGTGTTCACTTTACCTCACCTTTACGTGTGTATTATTGTGTTAATTCCAATTTATATAATATATATACCGGTACTATAATTTCAAAATCTGCTTGATGAAAGACACAAAAAATCGGAGAAATGTACATATCCCCATCTTCTAGAAAATAAAAAAGCATTTTGTAAAACATGTTTACCGGCTTTTGTTTCTGCTCATTCCACCCTGGTTGACAGTGAAATCAAAGAAAGGTTTCATGGTTGCATTGGAATGTTGATTGGATTTTTCTAATTAAAACGCTCCTTGGCAGCTGTTATGTGTCGTCTCTTTACATTTTTTTGGTATTCTCAAACTTTCCTTTAGAACTTTTTAATCAAAATGCTCAAAGTGAAGGCTGAGTTTTGATGACGGTGCTGCTGTTTACCGTCGGCCTCTCCGACAAGCACAGCCTGTCTGTCAAACTCCTAAAACGCTATGCTTCCTTGTCCGTGTGATTGGCGGACAGTGTGAGCGGAGCAGAGGTGGGCTGACACATTATGAGACCCTCTGGGAATTTTTATGGGCATACTGTTTGGACAAAAAACAGAGCGGAGACAAAAACGGAGAAATGAGGGGAACCTTAAGGGAATAGGCTAAAAGATGAGCAGAGTTGAAAAACCTGCAAGCTTTAAAGCATCCCCTGGAGATGCATTTATACAACATGCACACAAACACTTTCAGCATGTTATCAATACTGCTTCACACAGCTGTAGCTATTAAGGCGGTGTATTGCTCAAACGTATGGTCGCGGTAGCAGAGGAAAAGCTGCACAGCTCACAAGATATTGATCAACCCCTGAGTCTGCCTCGTGTGTGCAGCGGCATCGGTGTGTGTAACCTGGCTTAGGAAAGGAAAAGATGATTCTCAAATTAGAATCATTCATCGTGCATGTAGTAGAATAAATAGAATGGTAGAGGGGAGTAGAGTGTGTTTTCGTGTATTATAATTTTAAATGTTTTGCTGCTTCATTAAAGCAACATGTTGGGTTTGGAGCACCTATTTACTTGAGGTTTTTATGCATTTTTTGTGGAATTTCTGCACTTTAAATAAAGATAAAGGGCTAATAAACAAGTAAAACACGTGTTGCTAGCTAGCTTTCAACCCAATTCATGCTAAAGTATAAAACGAGGAATTCTTAAACCAGGATTTCATCGAGTTGTGACTGCTGGTGGCTAGTTGGAGACACAAAACTGCAAGAAAATGTGCAAAAGTTCAGTTTGAATCGCACTGAATTGGTACGTTGGACACTTTTGCATCAAGTTTTATACATGGCTGAGTCACATGGGGCTCGTGATGTAATAGTAGAAGTATTGTGACAACCATGCCAATTTTCTGGGCGCAGTTTAATCAAATGGTATCTTGATTAAGTCTCTCTTTTTTGTCTTGTCCACGTGTTCATAATTCAATCAACAGGACAAGGAGAGCGCCGTTCACAATTTGTCACCAACTGTTACAGCCCATACATTTTCAAATAAGCTTTAATAGGATGTTAAAGGTGGAACTTTTGAATTTCAGACATATTTTTGCTATTTTACCCTGCTTCTTGTCTCCAGGCTTCTTTCTGGCTCTCTCGGCAAACGCTTCAAAAATGAAATCATACATTTTTTATCATAAAACGTATCAATACTGAACACCCGGAATGAAATGGACACCTTAAATATTGGATTTGAAGCTGTAAAACTCAGCTAAATAAAACAAAAATTACTCAGCAGGGTTGGTTTTCTCTTTTTTCCTGGTTTTCTCTATAGTTTTCCAACAAATTTGACCATTTTGACATAGGAATCAGCGTTATCAGTGTCTGATAAGAAATATGAGGAAGGAAAGCAAGACAAATGAGACTTAATCACTCAGAACAATTGTTGTGATCCATCTGTTTGATGCTTTTGAACGCAACACGTATGCTACAGAGCTCCTTTCAGGTCAGAAGATGAAATGAGCCATGTACTCTCAGCTTATAAACCACACTTTCACATTCCTAAAGCACACACATGGTTTCCCTTTGGTCTGGGAATAAGAAGCAGGTGATCAGATTTCCTCTGATCAGTCCTTACGGTATCCTCGTTCCACCTTTACAGTAAAACTCAAGGATAATTTTGTAAAATTGTCAAAAATTCCGGGTTTTCCTTTAATTCATCATGCAAATTGCCTTTTTCTTGGTCACTTAGGCTGCAGACATGCAGTAATGCACATAATTTGATGGATAGTGATGTCTGATGAACGTCACTCTCTGCCTCTAATGATGATTAAAATTGATTGCATTGCAGCTGCAGTAAACTGAAATGATTGACAGAACAATGTCATTTAGGGAGTGTATGTGTGCGTGCGTGGAAATGTACAGTCCTTATATGTTTCCATAATGAGTTTATCTACAAATACACATCTTATTAACTGCTGGTGATAGAGTGTGTGCAGGTTTGTGCGTCCTCTGCAGTGTTTGTGTGAGGAAGTAATAAGTTCAGATGGTTCTGATCTTGCCCCGCTCTTTGTCATCAATCTGTCTCCCCCTTTCTCGCCGTTCGTCTGCGTCTAGCCCTGTCTGACAGCTTTGGCAGCTCGTCAGGTCTACTCCGCGCACATGCCAATCAAACAACCCCCGTCCGAGCAAATGGGCAATTAATCATTAGCATCCACGAGCAGCCAATGCAACGGAGGCAGTGGGAGGGGGGAGGGGTTGGGAGAAGAAAGAGGCATCAAGGTTCACTGGGTTCATATACAACCACGCCCCTCTCATACACACACACACATAAGGGCACAGTTCCCTGGTGAATTCTGCGCCGGTGACTGTATAACAAGAGGATTATCTTCTTAATAAGTCAAGGGATGAATTATGGAAATGAGAGGAAAAAAAATCACATAGTGTTGGTCAGAGAATTTTAAGGTAATGGTTCGCAAATGAGTCAGGAAGTCACTGGTTTTGGCAAATTCCCACGTATAAACCGCCAAGTCTTTCATTTTGTTTATCTACAGTCTGGTCACGATGGAAACAGATCCAGGAGACCTTCTCCTGCTGGGGAATTCCAAGACGTTTGTAAGCCAGAGAAGACAAAAGATCCCTCCAGAGGGGCTCTTATTGAGATTCCCAAACCACTTTCTTTTCAATGAGGAGCAGCACCTCTACTCCAACCTTTCCCTTGATGTTTCTCAACTTTTCTCTAAGCGGAAGCTCATTTTGACTGCTTTTATCTGAGATCTTGTTCTTTCAGTCATAATTCAAAGTTCATGACCACATTATTAGAGGACTACTGTCTTTGAAAGACCACACCAAAGTCCTCATTGCTGAAGATGAAGCTCTCATCCATTGGTCCATGCCCACATTACTTGCCAACAAGACACTCAGTGCGTTTACATGCACATCTAAGTCGAGCTAGATCGGTCTAGGTCGATCTTATGTTAATAAACTGGGAGCCTCTATCCTAGTTTACATGTCTGTTAGAAAACCGAACTCTTAAATGAAGTTCGTTCCACTCCGCTACGATAGGGGGCGACATGCGCCCTTTCCTGTCAGTGTTCTGCCGGTTGTTTTCTTAGCGTTTAAAAACTCTTGTTTTAAACGCTTCTATCGGTCACTAATTTGATTGGGCGTCTTCGTGTACCCAGCGCTGGCAAGCTGTCCGTTTGTTTTTGCTGCTATCGTCTTTTACCGCTACTGATTTGTTTGTATTCCCACTTTCGCGGTGTCGTCACTCTCGGAGGAGGAGCGCCCAGACAGCATTAGCTCAGCTAAGCTGTTTACATGGAGGAGGAAGTGGAGCTACGACCGCATTATCTGGGTGCTTTAGCTCGATTAGATCCAGTTCGACTTCAGCCGGACTAACGTGTTTACATGCAGTTGAAAAAAACGACTTAAGTCGATTTAAGGCAATAATTCGGTTTTCTAGACTGCATGTAAACGCACTGACTGAGATGCTTGAACTTCTTCCCTTGGAAGATAGACTCCTACAGTATTTTTCCATTTTAGAACCATAGCCTAGGACTGGAAGAAGATACCAACAGAACCAGAGGTGAGACCATGAGGTTCCCAAATGGAATCCACAGCTTGAGATCCCGTCCATGAACACCAAACAGGTTTTGAGATGAGGGGCGTCTCTGGCAGTGTCCATCATGCACTTTGTGCTGAAAATGTGCTCTTTATTTCTTTATCTCTGTAAATGTTCCTTTATTTGTGGATTAATCACATTAGATCAAATATTACAATTGTTATGAGGTAGACGGCCAACCCAGGACGTGTCTGGGCTTCCCTTCTGGGGCCTCCACGAACCGGACCTGGATAAGGAGGGAAAGACGACAACAACAGCAAACCTTAGAGGGTCTAGTTGGCTGTCTTCTACCTGCGGACTGACTCATGCCACTCTAACCAGCCTATGAGAACTGTATGAATCTTTACATTCAACTCTCCGCAGTTGTTCCCCAAACATCAACCAGACATCCAACATGCAGCCATAACTCTGACTAACACTTATGCACTGTTTTGAAGTAACTATCCAACTTCATACAATTGTCATTTTGATGATATTTAGTCAAAACACAGTACCTGCACAGGATCACCTCCATCGCATGTTGTTTGGTGACAATAGCTCACCAGACACAAAAAGGACACAATCCTAACCGTCTAACACTCATCCGTTCAGCGAGCGCTAATATTAGTGTTGCATTTTACTACCCATTCCGTACGGTCACATTTTTATAGCCTGTATTGTTTCCGCTCTGTGTTTATTCAACGACAGATGGAGATAACAGTTTTAATGATACCGACTGTCCTTTCGTGGCCCCTTTTCTAATTGGCCCAGGGGAGTAGATTGTCTTTACTTGCTATCAGTAGATCTTCTTTTGTTAACCAAGATGCTCAGGTCAACCTTGCTGATAATGTATCCAATTACATGCAGGACGCCTCCATTTAATCCTACTGGGGATTCACTTATGACAGAAGGAGGATTTTTTTTTTCATGGTGACTAGTGATGGTTTAAGTTAATAATGTAGGCTTAAAATGAGAATCCCGTCGGGCGATTGTCAGAAAGTATGGTCAGATTGCGCATTATTATAACAGATTTAATGTTTAATTTGACTTAAAAGAGAGCAAGAAACAATGCATGCCTAATTAAATAAAGAAAACCCATTAAATAAGACTATTGCTGTTATTTAGCTTGGCACATATTAGTCACACCTTATGACCACCCCAGCCCTCCCCTGAGGTGCATGAATAAATAAATAAGTGACCCTTGTGTGCGCAACAGTGCACATTTTGATGTGATGAGTTGTGAATTTCCTAACTAGTACCACACCTAAACCCTTAATAGGGCCCACAAAATAAATACTCATTTGTTTATAAGTGGATGCAATTTCAAAAATCTGTTATTTTCTAAATATTTTATGCTTTTTTTTCCACACACTTCCCAATCATGTTCAAATTAAAGGAGATCCTATTATGACTGATGGAGATACTGTGATGTTACAGAAGTGTGGGGGAGGGGGAGACACATTATGGTGAGCTGAGGCAAAGAGGACCACTTCAGGCCTCCAGAAATGACACTTTTTAAACTTTAAACATGATGTTTCAGTGAAAAACATTTCAAAATGTCTGATATGGGAGAAAAACAAGTTTTATTTTTTAGCTCGACTTACCAGAGCTGCAAGAAAATCAGAAACAGAATCAAACAAGCCGGTTAAAGGGACATTTTGGTCTTTTTGAAGTGACTTCTTTCAGTTATTTATCTACAGTAAGGACCACACTCACTGGTGACATCACCTATAGTGGGCGGAGTCTCAAGAAACAGGATGTAGTCCTCTGACTGGAGCAATACTCATGGCTAGTCAGATCAGGAGCAATACTGGTAAAAAACATGAAATATGATGTAAATTTAGAGATCATATGTGAAGTGTTTTAATTTTACAAAAGGAAACACTTATGAATGAATGAATAATTTATTTGAACATACATGAACATAATTTCAGTTAATAAAATAACAATAACAAGCTTTTTTAATCTCCAATTTGTTCAGAAATAAGTAATTAGTAATATATTAGTTACTTAGCTGAGGTACTTTACAAAAAATGTTAAAACATGTTTGATTTGATGAATCTTTTAGCAGTTTAATAAAACGTAGAATGTTTTTGTTCAACTGAAACACACTGTGCTTTGTAGGAATGTACTAGGGATGCTCGATATTGGCTTTTTTACCGATATCCGATATTGTCTAACTCTTAATTTCCGATACCAATATAAACCGATACCGATATAAGCGTGGTAGCCCTCATTAAAAAAAGGACAAACACAGTATTTAATCCAAGCACTGCAAAAACTGATTTCTAAGAAAGTAAAATAGCCTTGTTTTTAGACATTTTGTCTTATTTTTTGTCTAAAAAGAAAATATATTCTTACAGCCCTACACTCTAAAAAGTAAAACCATCATTTACTTAAATTTTTTGGTGTAACATTTTTACACTCAAGAATTTTGAATAGATTGGAGACAATTATATTAAGTAAAAGCCAACTTTATCAATATAATTGTCTCCAATCTACTCAAAATTCTTGAGTGTAAAAATGTTACACCAAAAAATTTAAGTAAATGATGGTTTTACTTTTTAGAGTGTACTTGAAATAGACAAAATCTTCTTAAATATGGTCAAATTTTCTAGATTTGAGCAAAAAAAAAAAAAAAAAATCAGCCAATGGGGTAAGCAAAATGTACTTGGCTAGATTCCTTAAAAATAGCATAATTTTCTGCATTTAGAACAATTTGCTAGTTTTAAGGAATCTAGTCAAGCAAATTTTGCTTACCCCATTGGCAGATTATTTAGCTCAAATCTAGAAAATTTGACCATATTTAAGAAGATTTGGCCTATTTCAAGTAGGGCTGAAAGAATATATTTTCTTTTTAGACAAAAATAAGACAAAATGTGTAAAAAAAAGGATATTTTACTTTCTTAGAAATCAGTTTTTTGCAGTGAGGTGTGCCAAATAAATAAAAATATCTCAAAAACTAAACATCAGATTTGTTATATTTTAACATTTTGGGAGAGAGGAGAAGTAACTGAACAGTTTGATGTATAATATGTGCATGGTATGTAATGGTCATGTGTGTCATCATTACAAAAACCGATACCGATATTTATCGATGTTACATTTTCATGCCAATATCGGCCGATATTATCGGTAAATCGATACCCATCACTAGAATGTGGTATTATTAGTGGAATTTTGGACACATTTTCTATTGTTGAAATTTAATAAATCCACCTTAACATGACAAAGCATGAAATTCAATGCATACAAATGAAATTTGGCAAATAAATCAAACAGATTTCATTCATCGCTGTTCACCTCAGAATTATGTTCCACTATTTCGCTACATCCTGACATGGTGAGTGATTAAACCAACACGGTCCTAAAGAGGTAACAAAAACCAGGTGCACCCACACACACACACACACACACACACACACAGCATTTTGCTTGTCAACAAATGGTAGTGTCCTGACAGAATTTTTTTTTTTCCCCAAGAATCTATTTGGGATTTCACAACACCTCCTCTCCTCCACAAACCCACAGATCAGCAGCATCATTACCTGTGTGTGTGTCCCTTGTGTGTGTATACTCTGTGTTTACAGCTGATTTACCTACCGACCGTACCCCATGTCACCGTGTCTTCAAACCTCATGACACATGTCACCTCAGCCAAACGGCCTCCTGCAGATGCAGACGAATGATATCGAGCTCTACCTGCCGTAGCGCCTCTAACATAGGAATATCTACTCTGTCACCACCGGATTTTCCTCCACACACACACATGCACTCAGAGGCATGTGAGGAATGAAGCGCTCATAGACAGACAGGCGGTCTCTAGTTGATATCTGATGAATGGGTGGTAAAGCCAGCAGATAAGGTGTGGCATTTCTGGTTTGACATGCAGTTTACCCTTGTTAACTTCTAATCAGGCAGCAGAAACTCGTAAAAAAAACATTGTACCATAAAGATAAGACACTTCCTGTGTGGACAAACAATACATGGGTGAATTTTAAACGTGCATTTAGAATTCAAGAATGTAAATAAGGCAATGGACACATGGGCTTAAAATTCCTAGAATGCCTGCATGTAGAGTCCATTCCATGTATTTTTGGCTTCTAAAAACAGGCAACCCTTGTCTTTTTGAGCTGCTTTGATCCAAGCTTTTGGTGATTTGGCCCAATAATGTGTTTGTTTACGTCCTTATAACGCTTTTAAATGATGGTATTGTCTCCTCAGACCTAATACCTTCTTAAGTGAGTATATCATTACTGATAAATGACTCTTTAAGTTGTTAAAATAGAACAATGCCACTAAAAGTAACACCACAGGTCAATTCATTGGCTCACTTATTGGCTCAATAAAGATAAGCTGCAGATAAGGAGTCTTTTTTTTAATCTTAAGTTTATATTTGCTTCTAGAGATTGGAACACGCACATCATCTGAAGGTTGAAGCTCCGTATCTGAGGTATGTGTTTGTTTTGAACTCTTGAGCTCTGACGCATCCAGCGGAGCTTTAGCCTTCAGACACTCCCTGCGGTGTTTACTTTGCTACAGTATTTGCATCTCAGGCACACCTCGTGTTCTCAAATCAGTTCCAATTTGCTGGTTCACCAAGATATTTGAGGTTTAAAGGCAGAAATCGTCTGTTTTTTCTACATCTATTCTCCCGTTTTGTTTTATTTCTGCCTCCGCGCTGTCTGTTTTGCTTCTATTCCCCTGGGCAAAAAGGGGGACAGCTGCTTATCCCTGATAAACGCCTGGCATTTGGCACGGCGAGAGCAGGGAGACGGGAAGAGGAGAGGAAGAGGGGAGTGGCACATCGATCGAGGCGGCGGTGGCGGCGAGGGGAAAAAAGCAGCGGGGGATTAAAGAGCAAGGTTTCTTGGCAGAGGTCACCTATTAGATGTGAAGGGGAGGGAAGACGAGGTCCAATCGTGACCTAGATTCCTAGACGCCCGGACATAATAGGCAGGGCATTACCCCGCATGAACCCCCTCTCCCCTTTACACTTCACCTCCGTCAAAACAATAACACCAGAGACGAGCTCCAGGAGGAGATGGGGGCCCAGTTTGGGGCCGGTTCCAACACCACCACCCCTCCAGTCTCCACACATGTGCAGCATCAGCCTCCCTCCCAGCAGCTGCGTTGGGACCCAAATCT
The DNA here is from genome assembly GCA_006937965.1 of Callopanchax toddi. NCBI lineage: Eukaryota > Metazoa > Chordata > Actinopteri > Cyprinodontiformes > Nothobranchiidae > Callopanchax > Callopanchax toddi. The sequence continues at coordinate 2,196,229 of SSNR01000041.1, read as the reverse complement.
CTGGAAATTCCTGGAAAGACAGGAATGTCGGGGCGATGTTTGAGTAAACTTCTGCTGAGGTCTTTTGAACTGACTCCAACTTTATTAGGTCTGTATTGTTTCACGAGCTGGGAGGGGAAAGACGTCCAAATGTGGAGGATGAGAAGCACTTCACTAAGGGAGAGGGTCTAATTTAGAGATACATTTTTACAGGAAAACTGGAAAAAAAACAACTTTTTTTGAGCAACAAGCTTCAATTTCTTTATTTTTTTAGCTTTTAAAAAGTGTTAATTAATGATTAACAGTTATTCTTACACAATACCTAAATATTCTGACAGTTTTTATCCTTATCCAAGAGCATTTATCTCTGATCAAAGTTTAGTCTCTTCGTTTCACCTCTCTGTCTGTCTGTTGTTCCCTGCATCTTATCTTGTACCCGTTGCCGTGGTAGCGGTGTCAGATCCAGACAGTCAATTTGACGTGAGATGTCTCACTGGGAGACGACACGTGACCCGAAGCCGTCCCTGTGACTCGTCTTCTTCTTCTTGTCTCACACGTTTACAACAATCCGTGTTGGAGGACTGTCAGCTCCCGCTCCCCTTGATGGAATCGGCTTGTGTTTTCATTTAGTATCTAAAAATAAATATCGTTTTCTGATCTTTTTGGTCAGTTTGTATTATTAGGTTTGCTGGAAAAAGAACTAAAAAGAGTTCACTTTAAACAGGTTACAACAGCTAAATATATTTGTCTGATATTATTTTTTAAATATGTCATTGAGATGCATAATAAAGTAACTAAAACAAAATGTAAACAGTTGATCCTAGATATTCTTCCTTCTAGATGATGGTTCATTAACTGTTCAAGGTAGCGTATAATAAGCATTGTGTGCATAGCAGGTTATCACCGGTTAATTGGATTTCATATCATGTTTAATCTGTTTCAAACTGACTATAATTATGGATTAGATCCCAACATGATAGCATGATCACAGGCTCATTAATGCATTAACATACAAGTGGTAACAGCCCTACATTAGGTCAAATAATAAGAATATTGTAAAGCAGCTGCAATATTTCAGAAAGCTTATTATTTCACTACTAGAAGAAAAATGAAGCTGTTTTTTTCTATTATTATGCACTTTCTTGTCTTTTTACTGGTGTTGTAGAGAGATGACATCACTGCAACATTGATAGATGTAATGCTGGTTCTAGGTCAATAAAATGCAACAAATATGGCAGTTACTTCAACCAATAGCACCAGAATCTATGATCATGATCAGTTTAAAACAGGATAAGAAATAAATACCTACCTTGTCATCAACTTTTCCAGGTTTGGGTCATGGGGCAGCAGTCCTAAGAAGCCTATCCTCTCCCCCAGCCACCTCCACCAGCTCATCAGGTGGGACTCCAAAGCGTTCCCAGGCCAGCCTGGAGATATAGTCCCTCAAACATGTTCTGGGGGCTCCTGCCAGCAGGACATGCCTGAAACACTTCCCCAGGAAGGCGTCCAGGAGGCATCCTGACCAGATGCCTGAACCCCTATCAGCTGGCATCTCTCGATGTGGGTAAGAAGCACTTCTAGTCCGAGTCACTCCTGCATGTCTGATGCTTCTCACCCTATCTCTAAGGCTGAGCCCGGCCCCCCTGCAGAGAAAACACATTACAGCCACCTGTATTCCAGATCTCCTCTTCCCCAAACTTTGAACCACTGCTCCTCCTTGAACCATCACCTCATTGTGGTGGAGGAGTTTGATCCTAGAAGCTGTATGTTGTCCAGGGCACTTTGCATTTTGCACTATGCCACTTGAAGGGTCTCCCATGGCAAATTGGTACAAAGTACCAGACCTGGATGGTTACTAGGGTCCCATCCTGGAGCCAGGTCTGGGGTTTGGACCCATGTGTGAGCATCTGGATGACACATCCTATACTGGTTACATGGGCTTGTGGATGCGGATAGGTTAAAGCACTATGGCGAGCACGAAAATATTAATCATAAAGTGAAAACTAACTAACTAACTGGTGATTCTGGTGTAAAAAGTGCAGCATACACAAAGCGTATTGCATGTAGTTTTAGGCAAATTAGTTCAAACCATCAAGTTTCACTTTTTTTTTGTCCTGGTTGGTGAAAAGCAGCTCTGTGCACTATTTTGCCGAGTGCAGTTGATTGATATTCTGAACCAAAATGCTGGTTTCTGGTTGAGTTACCACAGGCGGATCACAGGAATATTTGAAAACCCCGAGGTCAGTGGGGTTGGTTTGGGTTAAATAGAATCTGGTTGTGACCTGGGATGGGGAGTTAGCGAGTGCAAGCGTGGGAGGATTGTGGGTTTTGAAGTGCAGAGAAAAAGGAAAGGAGAGAATAAGGGAGGCTCATCCCACAGCCACCAGCGACAGGGACCGGCCACTGGATGTGCAATGTGCAATCATTTCAAATAGATGCTGTGCACCCATAATAAGCATTTTGCGCTCACGTAAAGTGACAATTTGCACATAAATACCACCGCTGGACAATATGCTGGTCTATTTTTACTTTTGGCTTCGCGAGGAGGAGGCTGGATGCAAGAGTAGAGAGATGATCTTCATGGTATTCAGAATAATCTACCACAAAATCAATTTACCATGCTGATAGAAAGCATAAACTAGAACGTTTCTGAAGAAATCCTGAAGGGTGCCAATGTAAACCCATACATTTTCTAATTTAGCACTTACTTTTGTAAACATTTCAGCCATGACAGACATTTCAAAGAATAGAAATAAAACATATAAAGAGAACCAAGATTGAAATAAATGTTAAAGCTGCTGCTAGTGGCTCATTAGAGTCACCATGGCAACCACACACCTGTGTCTTTCACTTATCCTAGTCTCAATCAGACAAGCAGAAAGGAAATTGGTAGAAACTAAACCTCGAACAAACAGCTGTTGTTTGGATGTATAAAAGTTTAAAATTTGTGAGACTCAGAAGAGGGTGTTTTAAAGAAATTGGGGGCAATAGCCTATTGACAACTCAAAAGTTGGAGTGTGTGACATTGCACTTTGATCAAAATGAGATTGTAAAATCTCAAAAACACAGAAACTTCAATTTATATTGCATAACAACCATAACAGGTTATCAAATGCCAGATCTGTTGTGTAAAGAATCCGTGTATGGTTCGTTCTTTGGCTTTTCCGTTTCTAAATAAAATAAAAAATAACAATAAACCGCATAGTTTTTTGGTTTTACGGTTTTTGAAAACCAAAAGTAAAAACGTAATATTTAACAAAGACAAAAACCACAGTGATGGATTTTTACCTTACCTTTTTTAACCTAAAATGCAAAATCCAGTAATTGTTTTAATTTGTTGCAACACCGGAAGTTCCGGAAGTCGTGAAGATGGCAAAACTCACGCTTTTGTCCTTTGTCCATTTTTCGTTTTTCAAATTTTGTTTTAAAACAAAAAAATAAGGAAATTTGGTTTTTCTGATTTTATTTTGAAACGGAAAAACCAAGAACGAACCATACACGGATTAATAAACCGCATAGTTTTTTGGTTTTACAGTTTTTGAAAGCCAAAAGTAAAAATGTAATATTTAACAAAGACAAAAACCGCAGTGATGGATTTTTACCTTAGCTACCTTTTTTAACCTAAAATGCAAAATCCGGTAATTGTTCTAATGTGTTGCAACACTGGAAGTGCCGGAAGTCGTGAAGATGGCAAAACTCATTTTTGTCCTTTGTCCATTTTTCGTTTTTCAAATTTTGTTTTAAAACAAAAAAATAAGAAAACGAAATGACTATTTGGTTTTTCTGATTTTATTTTGAAACGGAAACACCAAAGAACGAACCATACACGGATTGTAAAGTCCAGCTTTCTACAGCACATTTAAATGTTCTACTATGAAGTCTGTTTATAGATATAGAGCTCAAAAGAAGATGGGATTTTCTCTCTGGAACTGACAAAATCCCATCGTGTATTTGAAAGTTGCTTGCCGTTTTCTGCCATTTTTGCCTATGCAATATCATGTACTGCTACCAAAAGGCAAAGCTCACTGTTACTGATTGAGCCGCACATTTTGGTGTCAATTTTGTACGTGTTCTCATAAAGCCAGGCAGAATATTATCGAGCAAAAACCAGTAAGTATGCATCTATGCAGCACCACCTGTATAAATAAGACTAGGGATGCACGATACCACTTTTTTTCAAACCGATACGATACCGATACTTCTACTGCACAAAAAAATGCAATGAATTGGAAGACGGGTTCTATTTCCTTCTATTTTTGGTTAACTTTAACTAACAAGTACGAGTATATGGTATCGTATCGAAATTGGTATCTGCCCGATACCGACACTGGTATCGGTTAAATTTAACGAGTACGAGTACATGGTATCTTATCGTAGGTATCATATGAGCCCGATACCGATATCAGTATCGTATTGGTGCATCCCTTAATAAGACTATTAAATATATCATTACTTGTAGCCTCTTTCTTATTCTCAGCAGCACACTGGTTGTGCACTAGCTGCCACAGAGCACAATGCAGTCATTATGCAACTGGGAGAGCGACTATTAAAAAGTACCGGGGACTTAAGAACAGGGGGTGGAGAAGGATCCTGTGAAGAGTGCTGAGAGAAGCTGTCAAGCCTGCTGCTGCAGTGAAAACATAAAATTACCCAAGAGCTCGTGTGCTCTCCCGAGGCCGAGGGATTGTAGGTGCGTTGTCTCAATCCTCACAATCATACGCTCAAACGGCTTCTGATTGCAGCTCTAAATCTAAATCTGGCTGAACAGCGACTAATATAACCTAGGTGCTAAATATAACACAACACAGCCGAGGTATAAATAAACCCTGCAACTAAAGTCAGGGACACTTCCTCCCTTTGTTCCATGTAGAAAAGTGTAAAAATAAAGAGCGAGGGAGAAGGAACGGAAATGTAGGGGGGCGGGAGGGCATTAAATAAAGGGGAGAGACAATGTGGCCAATCAAATAGAAACGGAGTTCGAACAAATTCACACTCAGAGGATAACGATGTGGTCCTGCCATAGAGAAGGGGAATGTGACGACGTTCCCTGCTTTTCTTTTAGTTAAAAAGACAAGTGGACGGAGGCCAAAGAGGCCAAGCGGACACTTTAATTACAAGCAACAAAAGAAGCAACAGAGCCAAGAAAGCTTGGATGTTCGAGAGCGTGTTTGTGTGGAGGTCAATAAGTGGTGTAGATGAGAATAAAGTGACATTTTTAAGCATCTATTAAACATAAATTCCCACTGAAGGCTAATTAAGCTGATAAATATTGTTGGAAAATCAAATGATAGCATAATTTGACCTGATTTAAAAATATCGCTGACAGAAATAGCATCATAAAACACACTGGTCTAAAAATAAGAGTCTTTAGAGTGACGCTTAAGACCAAACTGGGCCACAGATCAAAAATAATAAAGCTTACTGCATGTGGGAGTGAAATGTGGTTTCATTTTCTGTAAATGAAAAGAAAAAAAAAAGAACAGAGGTCGGTCTTTGATCTATTTGGGACTAGTTGGAAGCTGCTCAGGTCCATGACATGGTCTGACTCGGGGTTGGAGTGGACTCTCTCATTACAGAGCTGAAGTTTGCAAAGGCTGTTATTCTCTGAGCAGAGGTTACTTGGTGGCACTTTGGACCCGTATTCAATTTTATTTTATTTTTAAAGCCATACTCAGTAGCTAGGTCTCGCTAGCTAGTTTACAGAAACACGACTCAGAGCACTCACCCCTCCCGTCGCGTATAATCGGTACGCCAGCCTTCCTGCGGACACGGGACCCCGTTTTGCGACGATAACAATGCAGAGTCTAACTTCAGCCGTAGAAACGTTCCCCCAGCTTTTCCTCTTTTCACCTCCAAACGATTTTAGTTTTCTGCTAGCTGAAAAGGTGTTTTTTGGGGGGACGCTGGTATTTTTATTAAAATGAAAGCACTGACCACCAGCTAATTCTGTCCTCCTTTCACTTCCGGGATCTTCAGACGGAAAATGTGTCCGGGCGGATTATTGGTGAATCCAAGCAGTGCGGAAATGCGGCAGACAGACAGCTGGATTGTCCAATCCTATCGTTCGGTCCGAACGATAGGATTGGCTGAAGTTTTGAGATAACTGTGGGACAACTACTTTATTGATTTCTTTCTGGGGTTTTTTTAATCTCCACAATATATTTATGGCTATACTATGTTGGAACGTTGTTAAGAGGCTTAAAAAAAAAAAAACGTTAAAAGCTACATTGTTTACCTGGCTACTGAGTATGCCTTTAAGAAACAAAAAGGGCATTTAGGAAATGAGGGGCTGGTCAACAATTATCTATGTGAAAAGAATTTGCCCCTTCCAGATTTCTTCGCTTTTTGCTTTTTGTCACACTTATATTGCAAAAACTGATTTCTAAGAAAGTAAAATAGCCTTGTTTTTAGACATTTTGACTTATTTTTGTCTAAAAAGAAAATATATTCTTACAGCCCTACTTGAAATAGGCCAAATCTTCTTAAATTTGGTCAAATTTTCTACATTTGAGCAAAAAAAAAATCTGCCAATGGGGTAAGCAAAATTAGCTTGGCTAGACTCCTTAAAAATAGCAAAGTTTTCTGCATTTAGAACAATTCGCTAGTTTTAAGGAATCTGGCCAAGCAAATTTTGCTTACTCCATTGGCAGATTTTTTTTTGTTTTTTTTTGCTCAATTCTAGAAAATGTGACCATATTTAAGAAGATTTCTCCTATTTCAAGTAGGGCTGTAAAAATATATTTTCTTTTTAGACAAAAATAAGTCAAAATGTCTAAAAACAAGGCTATTTTACTTTCTTAGAAATCAGTTTTTGCAGTGTAAATGTTTCAGATCAGCAAACAATTTTCAATATCAGGCAAAGTTAACGCTATCTTAGTCTGATATTGAAATTATTTGCTGATCAGAAACAAAAGAAGTCAAAACAAGAAATGTGTAAGGAGGCAAATACTTAATCATGGTATTGTATGTAAAAAGCTTCATCATAAACAATCAAAAACACACATGTTTTCCTAATTGCCCATTGGGACACACTATTGACAAAGTGCATTCCTCAGCCCTTTACTCTAACCATTAACCATAACAGCTGAATCCCAATAAACCTCTAACCATTATCCAAAAATAGCCACCAACCCTGAACCAAGTCATAGAAGTCTTAGTCAAAAATCTCTTTGCACCTAAGGGGCACGCGTTATAGACCTCAAGAGTGAAGAAAATCTGCGTTATTAAAAAACCAGAACATGCATAAAGTCTCTGAATTTAGCCATATGCGCTCAAACCTTTCTGACAGCCACTGATCGACAGCCAGCAACAGGTGCAGCTGGCTGAGGGGGGAAAAAAACCATGTGTGCATGTGTGTTTGCTCATGTGAAATCGAAAACCCGGCTGCTTTTTAGCCACTGTATGCATGAGCCACAGTCCTTTCCCCCAAACCATACATCTGCTGGTCTAAAAACAGGAGCACAGGGGGATCACTTGGATGACATGAAGGAAAACCCCCATTAATCTCACAACCACATGAAGAAGGAAAGACTAAAGGACTAAAACGTACTCTGGCATCGGCTTCTTGGTGGTTCCAACTCTTTTGGTGAATTCGCCAAGAGTTCCGACTGTAAAACGTGATTTTTTTTTTTCTTACGGTACAAGGCGGGTTTTAACCGATGTTGATCTCTCCAGCTCTTTTTTTAAAATCTCATTTTGTCAGCTGATATGAGAAGCTGAGCTATGACCAGGCGCTTGTCCTGACGCATGTTTTGTAACACAGCCAGCACAACCTGAACCTTTAGGTATGTGAAGACTCTCCAGTCCCGGGGCTACCTTGTGACCCAGTGTCACAAACAAACAGAGCCTTATGGGTGAATTTCAATTTGACCCTCGGAGGTTTGATGTTAGTTTTGTTGAAATTAAACCAATAATTTCACGTTTTTGGTACAAGTTTCTGCTAAAACGACATTTATTGAGTATCGGTTTGACGCTGCTGTCATATGAAGACACTTCAGTGTGTGTGCACCAGCCAACACACCTTCTCATGTGTTGTGCACCAGGCCAACTGTACTATGTGTTTACGGCTAAACAGTGGCACGCTGCCTGTTGTCACCCAAACATTTTTTTTACCCTAGACATTCAGGTTTGTGTCTTAGCTCCATTTTTTTGATGATAGTAGAAAAAAATAATAAACACTACTCATGCACTACATTGCTTAAAAATGTTTTTTGGACTTTATGTATAAAGTCGTGCAGCCACTAAATTACTGTATTTTCCGACTGACCTTGAAAGGCAGACGTTATTAAACGGGAAAGGTTTGGCTATTACCGCGACGACCGTTACCCGACGTCTGCATGATCGGGACATTATGTTCGTCTAATGGAGCTTCACCGGGGAGGCGAGGCTTTAGGATCTACCTCGATCTCACTACCTGAGCTGATGCAGCCATGCGTCCCGTGAGTGAGTGATTGATGTTGATTGAACGTCATTACTTAGCGCCCCGCTGAACTTCTGACCCCACCCGAGGGGGGTAAAAGACCCTCAACGCAAGGTCACAAGCAGCTTGTGGTTCATCAGGCAAATGAGATACCGTAGAGGCACGTATAGACACCAATTCATAGGCTGTTTTTGCACACAACAATGTGCACACTCGCACAAAGAGGATTCAATATCATATGCCATAATCGGCCTCTAAGCCTGAAGAGGAGGGGGGGGGGGGGGTCTCTACGATAGATGAGCTTAGAGCACTTCCATCCTGTTTTATCTGCTTATATTTCCTGCACTCATAACTTTCGGGACTTAAAACAAGCCGGGGGGGTCAAAGTAAGGTCAACCTCTCCGCGACCCCGTAAAGGTATGTAACAGTTTGGCTGTACTATGTATTATTCACCCCATAATACCGTCTAGTATCGTCATTTTCCCCCGTCAACTTCGAGGAAAGGATTTGTCAGCCTGGGATTTTCATTCTTTAGGATGGAATAAAAGAACATTCCTGGCGACCACACACATGCATCACAGAGATTTATGTGCAGCTGCATCGTCTCCTGGGAGCCTGTTTAAACAAGCGTCGAACAAAAACAGGTGAAAAGAAAAAGCTGAAAATTGGATCACAGCGTCTACCTCGATGTTTCTCTCTCTCTAAGCTCGCTGCACATGAGACAGCGGGGCTCCCATTCAGTCTTCTGAGAGTCTTATCCAACTGTGGACCCCCGCAAGGAGAGTAGGGGGGGGGGGGGCCGTGGTTTGGGGATGGGGAGGAAATAGAGACACAAAGACTTGGAGAACCTCCTGTCGTTGTTTTATTAAGGCCTCACTGCGACTTTTAGGAATACCTACGGTGCATTTAGCACGTCTTCATTTTGTTTCAATTATTTTTTTACCAAAACATACACTCACACATGCCAGACTCAGTGGCGGTAATGACCGTACTGCTTCCTTCTCTCCCCCGAGACCTTCCTGCGACCTTATATGGAGGCGCGAGACATGCTTCCTGTCATGTACCAGGCTAAACAAATTGCTCCCTATACATGTTTCACTGCAAGATTGGATGCAAGCCATATGTGTATTCAGCATAAATAAATTAGAGGAACAACAGCATGAATATTTAAGGGCAGACATGTAGGGGGCTGGTTTTAGATACGTAGCCTGACCTGTGTACGTGGAGACGGCCTGCTTTAAATCACTTTGTCTCGTTCTAATAAGGTTTTCCCACCAAATGCGATGTTTGAACCAGTAAACTCTTTAGTTTGCTTTGGTCTAACAAAGAGGTGATGCTGAGATAGAAAGAACTGGCCCTGATTTTGCACTGGAACCTATTTGGTGGGGGGGTAAAAAAACCTAATTGACTAACGAGAAAGGTCCTAATCCGACCCATAAGAACATATGCTTGGTTGGGGGTAGGGACAGATAGGAAGAGTCGGATAAGAAGGATGTAAGCAGTGTAGGGTGGAGTGATGAGATGTGGGAGATCAAACACAACAAAACTTAGTCTGGGGACAAAAGGTTGATATGAAAAACCATGAAGAATCTGAGGCTTTGAATGGAAAATGGCTGGAGAGGCAGAGAGAAAAGACATAGTGGAAGGCGGTGAACTCATTAAATGCTTAAGCTGCGGGGATAAGGCAGAACGGCAGCCTGGGTGAGGCAGGGTTAACTAATCTGAGCCACGGTTCCTCCCCCGGGATCTGGAGTGTACACTTCCCTCCACACAAAACTACTGAAGCTAATAAGATTGCAGGTGATTTCTTTCCACTTCACTCTCTCCCCTGTAACATACAAGGTAGGGTCAGGTCTGATGCTGCTGTAAGGACTGCCTGCTGTCAGGATAAATGGTTCGGATTCAGAAACTTTAAAAACTTTTGTTTGTCAGAGTCTAGGTTTGAAATCCCACCCCAGCTTTAAAAGCCAGTCTTGGTTTATTAATGCTCAGCTATATGCGCACCCATCCATCCATTGCACCCTAGACAGGTCACTAGTCTATTACAGGGCCATGCACAGAGACAAACAACCATTTACACACCTAGACTCAATTAAAAATCAACGATTAACCAGATGTGCCTGTTTTTGGACTATCAGAGAACTCATGCATGCACAGGAGGACCACGCCAGCTCCATGCAGAAAGGCCCCATTAGGGAGTTGAACCTTATTGCTGCAAGGCAATGATTCTAACCAACTGTGTGTAGGCCTAAATGTCCCTCACCAAAATGTTTAAGGCTGTGTTGATGGGTTAAACATTAATGTGTGTTGAATGTTGACCTTAGTTTATGACACATCACAGGGTCATATTTCTAATAAGAAAAACACACATGCCTTTTGTCAACCATTTGCTGGATTTGGGTTGCTGTTAGAACAGGTTCAGACCTGGTTTTAGAAAGTAACCCACACAGTACGGCGCAGTGGCCTCATGGATTTAAATATTGTCATTGGAAGCTTGACTGGTGTCAGAGTCTTTATCCACGTTAACAGATATTGTCCCTGAGGTAACGTTGGTGAACCATTAGGTACAGTCTTTGCCATTATGAAGATAGATATACACTAATCACAAAAAGTTGATGCTCAAGGTCACATGATAAGACGTTGAGACGTTGGTATGTTTTGCTGGCGTATCCCCACCACTATTGTTGGCTTTTGTTTCAATAAACTGTGTTTGAGATGAGTACATCACCATTGCATGCTTCTACATAAATGCCCTACTTTTTTGATTTGTTATCACTGTGGGATGAACTTTTTACGTTTTCCAGAAATTTCACCAGTAAAGTCTATTTTTGTCGCTCAAAAGTAGGGGTGTGTATTGGCAAGAATCTGGCAATGTGATATGCATCACAATACGAGAGATACGATATATTGCGATATATCACAATGCTACGAGCATTACGATACGATATATCGCAATATTTATGAATTCAATTGTTGGAAAACTGTCACGGCTGAACAGAAAAGTTAGCCTCCTCAGGTGTCCGCTGAGCAGAATCAATTAGCTTTATGCTAAAATTAGCCTTTAAAGCTACGCCATCATGGTATCTAGCCACATGCTCACAAATTAGTCATGTTGTCTGAGTACTTGACTCTACCGTTGCAGATTTTATAGACTGCATCACTCCTGTTACAGTCTTTACTACATTTGAAATCCAAATGTGTCCACACATCAGCTACATGGGCCGGTTGTATTCTCTCTGCTTCATTCATCGGAGAGCTGTTTGAAGTTAGCAACATTTGCCACTCACCGGTACTATTATTGCAAGATCTTGATGTTCCGTGAAAGCGAAGGATTGCTGAGGACTACTGACTGCAGCCAACAAGCAATCAGAGGTTGAAATACAGCACAAAAATGAACTACCACTGTTAATTTTTGCACGCAAATTATTAATAAGAAATGGATATTGTACTTTAAGAAAATCAATATAATATTGTGACATGAAATATTGCGATATATCAGTGAATCGAATTTTCCTTACACCCCTACTCAAAAGAAAAGCCATAATATCTCGTTTACAGGTACCGTGTTGTAGTTTTGGGACCAAAGTCAGCGACCTGAAGATGTGGCACTGACAGTCTATTCACCCATAAAGAATCATGGCGTTTTTTTAAAGGCAACCAAACATATTAGCAAAATGAGAATTTAAACATGAATCAATCCTGGGGAAAATAAAAGATCTGAAGTGTATTTTTATTTTATCAATGTCTAGTTTTTTTTTTTATTTAACCCCTCATGGCTGCACCATCGTTGCATTGTTGTGTACAAATCACACCAAGGTGGGAAGAGAGTGGTTTGTGAGAGGACCCTAAAACCCACAATGCATCACGATCTGCTGTTTGGCTTCAGACCAGTCTTGGTGTCCATGCAAACTAGAACAAAACACATGGAGTCATGGATCTCACAAGATTTTTTTAAAAACTTCCACTGATTGGAAATAGAATAGCCAAAAATAGACTTGGAATAGAAGAATATCTTTTAGTGTTTAGTCTCCTTATTTTGTCTGTTTTCCTTCTGTGTCTTTGGTGACTGTCTCTGTGTTTTATTTGAGTCTTTTGTTACTAGTATTCCTTTCCCACTTTGTTAATCTCACTCAGCCTCTTTTTATAACCTCTCTCCTCAGTTTTCTCCTCTCTCACCGTCTCTTTCTCTCAGTCTTTCCAGACAGTGGTCGTTACTACATGTTGTCACTCCTCCGCCTTGCTTTAGCCATAATTGGCTGCCTGAAATCACTGTTGTGCATTGCACACACACACACACACACATGCACAGACGAGAGAGAGCACCAGACACGGAGGGAGAGACAGAAAGGCAGAGCAATAAGCGAGACTGGGAGAAAGCAGAGGGAGAGACAGTTGCAGGCGCCTGTGTCTGGTCAGTGTCTGCTGTTGATTTTGGTTGTGGTAATATTTAGTTTAAACACCAATAGGCAACCACATGTAAATGTCAGACTGCCTTAAATGGGTGCTCTGCAGAGAAGCCTTAAGCGCCAGCTGGATGCAGATGTGGGGGGACTTGCACAAACACAAAGATTCACTCCCAGTGTAAACACACCGTAGGAACCGGAAGGAACCAGTATCAGCCTGATGCAAGGCATTGTGTTAAGGTTGGGTTACTCTTCCAGCAGATGCAAGCTTGGAGTTGTGGAGGAAATGCAACGTGACAGAAAGCTGCTCCTTTAAACATCAACGCTAATAAATTCAATTGCAATCGACATCGTTTTACTGGTAAAACCCTTAACCTCTCTTAGACTTTGCAGATCTCTTTTCTTAAATGCTGAGTTCCTCATCTACTATGTGGAATAGGGAGTTTGCTTGGCCTAGATTTGTCTGCCCTCGATACTCCAGGGGGCTTTAACGGGAACATAATGATATCACTGCAGATTTACCTGGGCTGAGGCCTGCAGATAAATGGGTCAGAGAGATGAAAGGATGATGGTGCTACTCAGGTGAAGAAAAAGACAAGCCTGTTCAGTGCAGGGGGTCTACAGTGGGATGAAGGTCAGATGTTGAATCACTGGTAGAATGGATTGTCAATAGACCAACGCGATTTGAGTCCATTTTATTGAACCCCGGCTTTTCAAAACTGCTCAAAAAATTAAAGGAACGCTTTATAATCAGAGTCTGGTAGTAGGGGGTTGTTAGTCAGAGTCAGCTGTTTTAGTGTTCATGAACCAGCAGGTACAAAACAATAAAATGACCCCAAAAACAGGAGTGGTTTTACAGGTGGAGTGGAGGCGTGTTCCATGCCGGTTCCCGAACTTTGAGTCGGTGCTGAAAAAACTGCCCTAAAACGAGCACCGAACCGGCCCCTAAACTTTGCTGGTCCAGTCGCGAGAACCCGTGACGTGACGAGCGGTGGGCAGCGTGATAGGGAGCTTTAGAAGAGAAAATGGCGGAGACCCAAAGCCCGGTAACGTGGAGCGCAGACGAAATAAAAGCACTATAGCAATACTAAAATACATTCTCAAAGTTTGTAGAATAACCAGCATGCACACTGAGATTGGCCATGCTTGGTTATGTTTAGTGGGCGTGACCTGTGACGTCTTATCATACGGCTCCCACTGAGCTCCTGAATGTCTCTGACCAAACCATTAGAAACTTCATGAGGGTGGCCTGATGTCCCCTAGCGGGCCCTGTGCTCACTGGCCGGCATCATGGAGGTCCAGCCCTGGAGCACTGTGCTTTTCACAGATGTTTAAGGGTCTGGAGAAGCCGTGGTAAATGTTATGCTGCCTGAAACATTGTCCAGCATGATGGTGATGGGTTAGTGTTGGTCTGGAGGGATGCACACACATACCATTACAAGATAAACAATGGAACCCTCACTGTCATCAGGTATCAGATGAACTCCTTAGACCCATTGTTAGACCCTTGGATTATTCCTGGTGCATGATGGCCTCATGTGGCAAGCGTATGGAGGCTGATGGATGAAGGAATTGATACCATTGACTGTCCTCCATGCTGGCCTGACCTGAATCCATTACATCACAGGTCCATCTGATGCAACCAGGTTGACCTAAGGACAGTGGTGCCCTGGTCATGATCTGATAGAAGATACCCCAGGACACCATCCATCATCTCATACGTACAAGCATGTGGGGGTCATACAAAGTACTGAGAACCATTTAGAGTTACTGCAATGACATTTCAGCTAACTAGACTAACCTGCTCTATCGGTGTTCAGGTTAAATGTCTTGGTGACTTCAAATGAAGCCTCTGCATGTGAATCATTTTCATTTTCATCAAGTGATGTGACGTCCTTTTGTTCCTAACACATTCCGTATCAGTATCCAGATCCAGCAGGATTTTTTTCTTTTACAATTGAGACCTGATGTGTTTTCAGTGTGTTTCTTTGATTGTTTTGAGCAGTGTACTTTAAATGTAAAACTTTAAATTCAGGGTGATCTAAACAGAATTTATACACATAGGGTTAGTGTGCATTTCCTCAAGAAATGCTAGGCGTTTATAATGTTAGCGCTAATTATAAACTGTGGAATAAATACATGTTGAAGGTTATGAATTTGGTAATGGAGATTAAATTGAAGTCATAATACACTCAAGTAAAGGTTCATGAGTTTATTTAAAATATTTACCGTAATACATTTACATATTGCAAAAACACTTTTATTAGTGTGTTTCATTTTCGAATGAAACATTTATCCAAATTTGTTTCAAATAGTTCTGTCAGCCATCTTTTGTTTCTGTGTGCTTTAGGCAAACATAAATCATAACGACATCAATAATTCAAATAAGATCAAATGAACATCCCTGGAGCAGGCGTCTGTTTAAAAGAAAAGTCTCTTTTTTGTGTTCTATGGGTTTTGTACCTGTGCAGAGCTTTTTTATGTACAAAAGAGCCACAAAAGGTACAAAAGACGAGAAAAATCCACACAGCACGGTATGACCTCTTTGACCGTAGCAAACAGGTTGACTTATTCCCCAAAAATACAGAATGTTCTTTTCTTCTGGACACTTTATTGTTAAAAACCCAACCGTTCTTTACTGGTCAACAGTGGTGCTGATGATGATGAGAACAAATGAGGAAATCATAGTTTATAGGAATGTCTGACAAGGAAATCTTGATAAACTTTGCATTTCATTCCATTTTTGCCTCACATTAGCAGAGATTGTTGTCACCAATTCACATCAAACCACTTGTGGCTTTAAATCGACCAGATGGAGTATCAGGATTAGTACTTTCATCACTAACCTGCCATATCTATACATGTCTACTGCCATCTGGTGGAGGAACTACAGGTGGAAAGAGCCAATTTTATTTCTTTATTACTGTTATATTGTTAAAATAAAACCGATCATAATCTAGTTGTTATATAACCATTAACCAGTTTGATTTCACACTTCAGGCCTTAAAGGGTTAAATCTCAGTTTGTCTTCAGAACTGTTACCCTTTAACAGTCTAGACTATTATGATTCGATTCGACTCAAATCCATTCTGCCTTTTGAATCAGCCAAAGATAGCAGCGCTGTTTGGGCTCTGGATTCAAGCTGGAGCACACAGGGGGTCATTTATACAACACAATGACAGCCTCTGACATGTCGGCACGCCTGTAAAGCAGTCCGTCCATCTGTGCTTGGCCTAGTTTTTTGGGTTATGTGGTGCAATTCCAAACCCCATTCTCAAAGGGGACAGACAGAGGCGCTGAGTGTGTCTCTGTCTGTCTGTTCCTGGATAAATATAGTCATGACATTCAAACAGCCTGTAGTTAAGTTTGTCAATTCATTTTCGGGAGGTGTGGTTTAATCAGATGTCCCAGTAGTGAGTAAACTCACAAACCAGAGCTTAGAGGAAACTGTTGTGAGAGTAGCACCAAAAAAAGATTACCAGCATGTACGTATGTACAATAGAAGGAGCATATGGGTAACTATTGTAAAGTGATACATGTAGAAATAACTGCTACATTTGATCATGTTTAGCTTCATTATTATAAAAATGTTTTAAATATATTAAATTCTATATATCTAATAATTTAACATCCTGTACATAAAGTTACATCAACATATTTTAAACAAATAAGAAAATATTAAGTCAAATCTAAATATTTGGATTCAAATTTGTAAATCAAAAATTTACTAAAATAAAATGTAAATGAATAAAGTTAAATCTAAATATTTAGAATTTTTAAAAAGTTAAATCGGAATAGTTTTACACAAATCCAAATGTTTAAAATCAAATGTATAAAGGTAGATCTAATTATATTACATTAAATCTAAATAATTAAAATCAAATGTATAAAGGTAGATCTAATTATATTACATTAAATCTAAATAATTAAAATCAAATGTATAAAGGTAGATCTAATTATATTACATTAAATCTAAATAATTAAAATCAAATGTATAAAGGTAAATCTAAATATATTACATTAAATCTAAATATTTACCATTTTAAACAAGTTCAATTTGAATATTTTACACAAATCCAAATGTTTGAAATCAAATGTATAAAGATAAATCTAAATATCTAGAATCCAATCTAAATTTACAAGAATAATCTAACTTTTAACCAAATCAAAAATTTAGATTTACATTTATAGTTAGATCTAAATATTTAGAATAACATGTAAATAAATAAACTTAAATCTAAATGTTTAAAATACATTTAATTTTAATCTGAATATGTGTAATCAAATGTAAATATTTTAATCAAATGTACAGAGTTAAATGTAAATATTCAGAAAAGCATCTAAATGTCTTATTTTGAATTCTGAATATTTAAATCAAATTTAAATATTGAAATTAAACATACATTTAAATATGAATATTTAGAATGAATTATAAATGTTAAACATACATTTTGAATATGTTAAATAAATTTTAATACCTAAATTCAAATGTATACATTTTAATCTGAATATTTAGAATAAAATCTAAATGTAAAAAGTACATTCTGAATATTTTATATAAAAATTGTATATTTACAACCAAATGTATAAAGCTACATCTAAATATTTATTGAAACATAAATATATATTTAAATCTAGACATTCTGATTCAACTCTAGATTTAATTTTAAATCTTTAGATTGAATTATATAAAGATTTTAGAAATCAAGTCTAAATGTTTATTATGAACATAATTAATTAGATGTATGTTAAAATATTTAGATACGTTTTAATTGTTGCAAGAAGCTAAAAATGAGCTGTTAGTTGTTTTATGTAATGCTTTATTATCAGCGCCCCATAGAGACATGGTGTATTTGTTACTCACACACATGCAGGTATGAGCCTGCCTCAAGTCAGTTCACTAATTGTCATTCTCATCATTAAAGGTTGCTTTTTGAGCATTTGTGCTTTCATATTAGCCGACAGCAAACTTCACTGAATTAGTCCAAGAAAACAGGAGATCGTTTGAATTTCATGAGAAAATTAATGAGTACAAATGAAAGGAAAAGCATGTTAGTGGGGGAGGGGAGATAGTACAGAGGCGTTGTACTGACCAGGATATCCTTGAACCATTTTGCAAAAGACATAAAAAGGCAGCATTTCCACAGAGAGGAATACTTCTGAATATGTTAGCTAAAAAAAAATTAAATGGACAGTGTCGAAAAACTGGTGTTAAAACTTCATGTTAGGTAAACTTGTAGCAGTTTTAAATGAACCTGGAAACAGTTCAGTTCCCTTCACTCATTCAGTTCCAGGCTGCACCGGAGGGACTCGTATAAATCCTAGTAGTGATCTCACTTGTCTGCTTTCTCATAAATCTCTGCAAAAGATTGCCGTCACTGTCAAACCTGCACCGTAACACGGTGGATAAAACTGTCACAAGGTGTTGGAAATGAATTCAGGTTAGTGTGTTCACCTCAGGGCAGGACAGCCTCTCCGCGCCTGATGCCATGTTTGTGTAAGCTCTGCTGTGAATGAATGCGTAACAGGTAAGGCGAGCGGTCGGGGCTGGACTGAGGTGGCCGAGAGAGGCATGAATAATGGAAGCTGGTAGAACCAACAAATCTCAGTACTTTTTAGGGTCGGCTCTGTATTTTAAAGTTCATTCAGAACCTTAAAATCCCTTCAGTTGTCACTTTGAAGGAAATATTACCATCTTTGGACATGTGGTTCAGTTGAAAAGTTATGAAAAGTGTGGAAGTGTCCCAGCATGGGCGTAGATTTGGCGTGGATGGAGGTGAGATATCCCGACTAATACCAAGCAATCACTGCATTGTCCCCACCAATAATTCGATCCAAGGATGTATAGTGCTGCATCCCCACCAATAATACGTGCAGCCCAGCAGACCAGGACCTGTGTCCAGGGTAAGGAGGCATACATTTCTGGATCGACCGGCGTTAGTCCCTTGTGGCCCGCGCTGCTCCGCTTACGCTCATGGCACCTTCCCTGGCTCTGAATAAGGACTGACCATCTGGCATTTTCCCGATGATGGTAATTTTGGGCTGGTACTGACCAGGACCAGGATGGATGGCTTAAAGGTCAATTAATACTCCACGAGAAGAAAGAACTTTGGTCTTCGAGAACAAAAATGACGTCATTTTATCCTCGTAGCCCCAGTTCGGCAGCGCTAATGGCAGGGCGTTCAAGAACAACTGCTGTGATTGGTCAGAAAGGGAGACTGAGCATGGTTAGTGCGGTTAGCAGTTGACATTGTACGTTGATGTAACTTTCTCTCCGGCGCCTGCTGTGCTGCTTTGCGCGGACAGACCTGAGGAGGCTGGTCTAGATCGACTGGCGCAACCCCTCGTGGCCCGTGCTGGTCTGGGACCAGTGCAGGCCATGAGGGTTTGCGGTCGTTGCTCTAGACCTGTATGCCTTCTCAGGTCCGTGCTGGTCCAAGACCAGCGAGGACGGATCATTTTAATCGGCACACACACCTGATACACACACCTGTATGACACATCGCTGAAGGAGTTCGGCAGCTGAGTTATCGGGGAGTATGAACAATCCCTGCCGAAATGAACTTTTTTCTTGTTTTCGGAGCCCCCCCCCAATTATTTCTCCAAACTGAGACCCTTCTAGTAGCTATCAACAGGTCAGATATTAATTATTCATACATGTTACCATAGAACCCCACTTCAAAGCATCCAAACTATCAAATTAAATTTATGAGTAGGGTTTTATCCTCGTAAAAACAGACAAATCCTTTAGTGACGTACGGATATTACTGCTCATTTGATCTACTCTGCTTATGAATCACCGGTGATTTGCATTTGCTTCATGAAGTGTACTCTGGTGTGTCAGTGTTGGTAAAGGAACCATAGCTACAGTGTGCAGTCTGAGTCACAGCGTCACTGCTGTATGTTTAGCAGGCTTAGGCCAACACCAGACAGGGATATCCTCGGGAATCAGGACACTCCTTGGACCAACTTCTGCTGTGGCCTTAAAATCTTAACTTCATCTTTATTTTTCTTTTAGCAGATTAACCGTGCACACCCTGAACACTCACTGGTAGTATACAGAAGCCACTCCAGCCTGTCACTGATAGTTGCACAACAACGGAAAAGACAGAAATATCTGAAGCACTTATGGTAATAATGTTCTACTTTTGTAATAATGTCCTAAATCACATGCAGTCTAGACACTGAATGGGTGAATTTCATTATTACTCAATGTTTGACCCTCTGATAGATGTGAACTCTTTACTGAAAGAAAGATTTGTAGAGACTTGTTCTTCCTTCAGACAAAAACAGCATTGTTTTTTTTATAATATTAGTAATATTAACAATCCCACATAGTTTTATGTAAATATTATGGTTTTAAAGCTGACATGGGCTCAAATAACGCTCACTAATAAAACCACAAAACATCACACACCACCTACAAGTAGTGTTGTAATAATCAAAGTAACACTTGCAGTGTGACTTTCTTCCTTTGGTTTAAAAAAGTTACTTTTTTCTTGAAACTTGTTGACCTCTAGTCAGAAACCATGAGACTAGATGTTTCTGATGACTTGAAATTGATGGTATGAATTAAAATTTTAGGTCATTCACTCAGACAAAAAATATTTCTTAGAAAAAATCTGAGTACCGTATTTTCCGGACTACAAGTCGCTCCGGAGTATACGTCGCACCAGCCCAAAAATGCACAATAAAGAAGAAAAAAAACATATAAGTCGCACTGGACTATAAGTCGCATTTTTGGAGGAAATTTTATTTTACAAAATCCGAGACCAAGAACTGGTATTTCACATTATTAGCTGCTTTCATAAAACAATGCCGGCAATTTAACGGTATCTCGGAGCCTTTGGTCGTTCATAAGGTTTCAGACCGTGCCGGTAATGTTGCGCAATCATATGCTTTAAACAAAAGATTACTCACTGGCGGTATGGGGCGATCTTTGCACTGTCGACGTGCAGGGTTAGTGAGACGGGAGTTCCCTACAGGCGACTTCTGCTGCTCATAACGCCAGAAGCACCCGGATCTCGGTGTCGCTCCAGTTTGCATCTCCGCTGAGTATGCGTAACAGCTTTCCGGTGTTTACCTGATTTTTAAAAACTTTTTCCAGTCGGGGGTCAGCTCACCTTTGCTACGTTATTAGCAACGCCTTCCTCTGTTGCGCCAAAGCGTTATCTTTGGCGGCTGATTGGCACACAAGCATAGAGCACCATCTAGCGGTTTTAGGTGTGAAAGTGACAAACATAATCAAAATTATATACTTCGGTATATAAGTCGCAGGACCAGCCAAACTATGAAAAAAAGTGCAACTTATAGTTCGGAAAATACGGTATTTTACAATGGGGTTCATCGAAATTTGATTAGTTACACATGAATAATTTGTTAATAATTGAGTATTAAGTGGTTATAAACAATAGTGAACTCTCTGTCAAATTTTGTTAAGTAGCCAATGAGAGGGAAGTGTTGAACTAAATATGAAATGAGCAATGAATACATCGATGATTTAATATATTACGGTACTGATAAAAACCAGTATTGATACACTAGTAATTCATGATTCAGTCCTTGCTTATTTCACAAGTAATAAACCTATATGTCTATAGAAGTTGTCTTTGTATTTAAAATATGTGGTGGAAAGGCAGAGATCCAGTAGGATGCCTGGCCACTCATCTAAGGAAACTCATATCATCATTGATGCTATGTTGAAGGAGTTTGAGTGGCCAAAGATCTTAGGGGCTACAGCCACATTTCCGCTTTTGGAACATTCGGGAAATTTCCATGGGGCGGAAAGTGACAGGGACAGTCCACTGGTCCTCTCAACCATTGTTGCCATACAGTATTGGCCCTATAGGGACTTTGCTAAGACGTCAGCATATCGCAACCGTTTTGGCACGTCACTGATCAGCGCCAAAAGGCCCACAGCCAATGACACAGAAGCAGAGAGTAACAAGAGATCAAAGTGAAAGAAGAAGGGATGGTTGCCATGTTTTTGTCTGTTGTTATACATAGTGATGAGAGCGATAACTGAAACAAATAGACTTGATGGCGAACTCATCGAACTTTGAATGTTCAGCAACTTCTACTTACATCATTGTCCATGTCCCACAACCAATCAGCATGAGTTAACCACAAGTCCCACCCAGCGAGTCCACCGGACCTTTCTTAGTACATACCCCATCTCAGGTATTCGGTTGGTCCCTGAAATAGCCCAGAAAATGGCCCTTTCAGGACGGCCCAGTGAAGTGGAGATGTGTATGCCGTGTTGGTCCGGTAAAATTACCCTTATGTTCCGATAGTAGAAATAGGATTTATGTTGAACTTTGTCCCTGGAAGGGTCTCCCATGATACATTGATCCTGATTTAAGGGGGAGACAAAGAGAGGTTCAGAAGACCTTTCTTGGACAAAACATCAGAGTATTTGAGTGCCCAGCCTGGAGGGTTACTGGGGTCAAGCCCTGGAGCCAGGCTTGGGGGTAGGGACCATGAGTGAGCACCTGGTGGCTGGGTTTTTGCACGTAGGGCTCAGCCGGCCCCAGCCCAAACTGGTTATATGCACTTGTTCACCTGTGGACCCACCACCAGAAGGAGGAGCATAAATGATCCTGTGCACTGTGGATTGAGAAACAGACCAAGGCAGGATCCTGGCGTTCTGTTCTACGAACAACATAGATTTCACCAACAGGGAGGCAAATGCAAATAGTTTTAGGACACTGCTGTCACTTTACCACCAATTTAAGACCAAATAGTGTAAGTCCAGTCTTTCATTTCCTCCATGTATACTTTTACAGCTCATCTACAATTTTCACAGTAACACTTCCAGTCTTACTTGACCTTTTACCCAGTCATTTGTCTGACAACAAAGCCTGACCGTAAGCACAGTCATCCATCAGACGGTGAAGCTGGTTCACCGATTAGTTGTCATAAATAACTATTGTGGGTCCAGTCATCAAACCTCACATGACTCTGAAGTCTGCATCAGTTATCATAACCCATGCGTACTCCCTGGTGTGTGTTTGTTGCCATATCAGAGTGTGGATTGTGTCATATTGACATTCAACAGAGCTTGTCGTGGACGCTTGTCAAGAGTGGAAGATTCTTGGGAGGGCAAAGACAAGAACTGAAGAAGAACTGACATTTGGAGCACGATGGGGCGTAATGTAAACCTGGTGTTTCTGATGCCATCATATCTCTATGTCTGGTACAATTTGTGCTTTAAGTTGAGTGAAATTCATTCCCTTGAGGGCTCAGGAGATAGCATGGACATGCCACAGCGGCACATTGTCTTCCCCATAAAACTTTTTCGAATGCTTGACATTGTATCTTTGGCTGTTTGGTAAAGAAAAATTGTGAATTAATGGATTTACAAAGACTTTGAACTGCTGTACTGTACAGGTCATTCCTTTTAGTTAAGTCAAATTTAAAGTTTCTTCAGTCAATATTCATAAAATAAGTGCTTGAAATGTAAGTGGTCTTGCTTATTGTGCAGAAAACATATTTTTGATATAATCTTAATTTTAGAAAAGGAGAATTGCAATTCTCATGTGATTTTTTTTCACCCCCACAGAGTCCTGGTTTCACCCTTGAATCAGGCGTGGGAAGGGTTTGCGTTGAAATTTGAGAGAAGGAGTACTTGTCAGTCATTATGTGTCAAAACTTGGCCAAAAGGCTGAGAGTCGTGGATTCTTGGCAGAACACAAAGAGCAGCGCATACCTTACGAGATTTAGGAGGCTCATTCAGTTTGATCTTTGACGTCTGTAATTAATTTTGCTTTAGGCTAAGTGTCAGTTTTTTTTTTTACCGAGTCGAGCGTTGGGCGTAACATTTAGATCCCTACGTGAGCAATCCGCACAATTACAGCAGAGGATTTTTGATTGCTATTCGAGGACACAGTTCTCTATTTTCGTGGTCAAGAACAAAACAAAATATATTTTGGTTTTGGTAAACCGTTGTGCCAGTTGTGTGTAAAGTATAGGCATAGGCTGGAAGGTGTAAAGGTTTAGTTACAGATAACTCTAAAGCAAAGTATCTGATTTGATCTTTGACCTATTTTTTCAGGCTAATTTAAGATTAAACTTTGATTTTGCTTTTATTTGCTCTTTAGGTTTAGGTATTATTACTATCCCAATATCCTACCCCATTTGCAAAATCCACAAAAGTGACACAGACAAAAAAAATTCTCTCAGTAAAAAAGATGATTTAGGACATTCTTAATTACATAAACGATTATCACAAAGCAGCATCACAGGTAATGGGAAAACAATAAGCTACAAACCTAAAAATGGACTTGAAACAAAGGACTATACATACTGGGACAATGGCTGTTGATTAAGAAGCAGGTTAGCCAATAAGCAGATGGGTGAGATGAACTACAGAAGGAGCTGAGGAAATAACAGTGGCTAAGATACAAAGAAAAATGACAGGAAACGATTAAAAATTGGTAAAGGGCAAACTCTCGCTGCTTTATGAGTGAGCCACTATAAAAGTGAAACTTAAAGACATCAGAGGCTGCAGCTCCTCATTGTGTAACGATGGACTGCACAACCACGCGGACTTGTAATGGCAATATCGATTTAATGAAATAATGACAGCACAATACGTGGCCTGCAGGCCAGAAAGATGCGGCCTTCTGAGCCGCCTATTGAGTACCCCTGATGTAAACTGATACAGGCAATATGATTAGAAGGAGAGGCTGACTCTTTGTCCCTGAAGATTATGTTGAAGCCAGGTGGTTTGTCTGAAAAATAGAAGAGTCTTTTCCAACAACAACAATGGGAGTGCTTATGAAAAGGTAAATGAATGTATTGACCCAAATATAAGACGAGGTTTTTTTTCGTTGAAAATAATGTAAAAATGCGGGGCCGTCTTATAATTGGGGTCTAATTTTTCCGGGGCAATACACGACCTTACCAGCAGAGGGCGCATGCTTTCTTATAAAAGCAGCAGCAACAGGAAGCTCAGCTCAGATCGCTTTCCGGTCTGGACCAGCTCAAAGTTATAGGTCCACTGGGGATTAAAATGCCCGATGATCAGTCCAGCCAGGTCCACTTCCAGACCCAGGGCAGGTGCTTTCAGCGTGAGCAGCTCAGTGCAGACTTCTGTCCAGGTGAGGGCTTGGTCAGGTGATCCACGCTCGCCTCCTTCCTCTGAGCTTGTCACATTTGCTGGACTGGCACTGTATTAGTGGGTAAGCTGCACTATTTATGTACCCTAGATCAAGTTATTGGTGGGGACACGTCATCTCCATCTACGCTAAATCTACACCCATTACCTTCACTATTCTCACCTATCTTCATGCCCCCCCCCCCCCCCCCCC
>SSNR01000041.1:2151010-2171107 GCA_006937965.1 Callopanchax toddi | reverse complement strand
GGGGGGGGGTCGTCTTATAATCGGGGTCATCCTATATTCGGGTCAATACTAATACAAGTGGAAAAATACCATGCTCAACCCACCCACAGGTAAGATTACACTGTAGATCCAAGAAATAATTAATTATAAAACATTCTGTGGCTTCTATAAAATACAAATCTAAGTGGGAAGTCATTAAATCAAGATATATAGGATACACAAACTGGAATTATGAACTAATTCCTAGTTTTAGTGGGGTCAGGATATGTCATGCTCCCCTTTGTGTTGTTAGTTTAGCCTGTTCTGTTCCTCCTCCTGTCTCCTCTGCCACTCCTCCACAGGTGTTCTCAGTTAGTAATCAAACCACCTGCTTCTCATTTTCCCAATCACCTTCCTGTCTATAAAAACTCGTCACTCCCTGTTTGATCTTCCTGTTTTCCCATGTCCCTACCTATGTTTTTGTCCTGTTTTACTTGAATAAAACATTTAGTTCACCTCCTGACTCTGCTGCTCCTCCTGCACCTGGGTCCTACACCTATCTCAAACCTGACAGGGCTAAAATAACAACTATCTCTAATATGTAGTAGTAGCTAATGGTAACATTATTATACTATAGAATTCTGTGTCAAATTGTGGGATGCAAAAATGATGATAAAACGTTAAAATTGGATTGCTGTGAAACCTTTGACAATGGGGTTTTTATAAAAGTAGAAAAAGCAAAGCAGACAGTGGAGGAAGGGGGGACCCACACCTGTGTTTGGACTGCTCCTGGTTCTGAGGTGAAATGTGAGCCTGCCTCCCAAACAGGGTAACATTTTTTAGGGGTTCAGTATCTTGCTAAGCGATACTTTTGACACATGACTTCGGACGAGGATTGAACGCTGATCTGATGAGTGATCAGCCTCTCTTCCACTGATCCATGATCTCCCCTCAAATGAGCTGAAAAAAATCTTTCATGCTTTTTTTGCAAGAAGGTATTTTAATCATGTGAAAGGATGCACTTTTTTTTTTTTTTTTTTTTGCATATATGATTGAATAGGTGCTCATTCAAAGGTTGTGTGATGGAAAAACTGAAACACGTCTCACTATAATATTAATCTGATTAAGTAAAACAGGCGTACAACACATGAAACCAGGGAGTCCAGGGTGATGAAGACCATCTGCTAACGGCAAGAATCCTGACTCTCACACACACACATGGAGATAAATAAAGTATCAAGCAGTAGGAGCGCTGTCAATCATTCACATTGCTGACAAGCAGCACTCCGTGAAACGCAAAGGCACTCAAGATTTTCACACCTTTCAACATGAACTTCCTGTCAACCTGCCATCCTGACAGCAACAGTGGGACAAAGATATGTGGGGTTTAAACTAAGTGTGGTTGTGTCTTCATGTACTCCACATTGAGGCCTTTCTACGTAGACTTTGCATGCTCTGAATGTGCATGACCCCAATAATAAGGCAACGGGTGAAATTTTGGTCGTAGATTCTATACTCGTTGGATACACACATAAGATTTGTGCCAAAAGGATCAACAACAAAATGCAGTGAGACACAAAATATACCAACCATAGGCACCAACTTCCTTTTCCTTCCTTCCCTTACCAGGATCAGGTTGGTGCTGGTCTTCAGACCCACATACCAGTGGGAGAACATTTGTTCTACGAGAAAATAGCTGAAAATAGTCTAAAACGTGAAAGATGATACATTATCAGTGATGTGGCTGCAGGAAGAACCACGGTATTATTTCACAGAATCCAAACCTAAACATTGCATTAGCTTAATGGGCAAGAAGAAGAAGCTTTAAACAACACAAATTCTGTTGTAACAACAAGCCTTTGTGTTTTTTGGCTGCTGACTTGACTCCCTGAGGCTCAGATAAAGAGATCATTTCAGGTTTAAGAGTTGTTCAAGCAATATTTGGTGCACTAAAGATAGGAAAGCTAGTTTGGGTGCAAATTATTTAAAAAAGAAATGGAATGCACATTTGTACAAAATTACTCCAATGATATGAAACTTGAAATTGTCAGATACTGAATGATTTCTGTTCTGACAAACTCAAAAAAAATACAGCTGTGACTCGCAGGTAAAGTTTGAAAACCTTCAATTAGGAAACAACTGAGTTGCGTTGGGATTTCCAGTTAGCTGTAGTTGCGCAACCATGTTTACAAAAATGGTCAGCTTTACATTCCATTTTGAAACTTGCATGTTTTGTGGTTGTTTTTACATATTGACGTAAAGTCCCAGATTCTTACCATATAAAAATAAATAAAAATACCCATATTCACGCCCTTACACAAATTCTAACCAAAACCAAAATATACTTTAAATATTTGTTGGCAGTGTTGTTTACTTTTGGGAAGCGTGGCAGAAGCAAAATATCATAGCATGATAACAATCTAGAGCTTTTAAAAGAAAAAAGTAAATGTTTTGAACAGGAATGTCATCTGATTTAAAACTAATTCATATTCTAAATCTAAACCTTAACAGCAACAAGTAGCTCTACAGAAAGCCAGAAATGTGTTTTTAGATTAGATTTGTCAAAAATACACCAGTTGTAAAATAGATTTAAACTTAACTTTTAAAGCCTGGATTTGAACAATGAAAAATAAAATTTCCAAAAAGGTTTTCATTTTATATAACTATCTCATTTTCAGCTTAGATGGTGTTTTTGTTATTTAAAAATGAAATAATGTTAAAACTGTTTTAGTAACTGGTTATTTTAATTTTTGTCTTTTTTTTATTTTTATTAATCTTCAGCTAGCAGGAGCCCACAGTTAAACACAAAAACAAGCATGAAAGAACAGTTTTTTTTAATGTAAAAGTTTTTTAAACAAAGTACTCATTTTTATGTTTGTGTGGTACAAATTTCAGTCGACAGATTCCAGCTAGCTGTTCTTCTAAAGCTAAGAATCAGCTGCTAGCTTGATTAGCGTTAGCACGACACAAATGAGTTTGGAAGGGATTCTTTCATTTTATTTATTTGAACACACTAGATCAATATGTAGGTACGTAAGCCTATATATGTATGTATATATTTCCACAAAATGTTTTTTATATTTATTTTTGGGTTTTTTTCCACTTAGTATTGTTTCAGCTCAGTTTTACCTCAGTAGCCGTTATGCTAACGATATGCAGAAAGTGCTATAGCCTAATCCTTTGTGTGTACGACCTTCATTATGTTTCTTGCCAAATGAAAAAGTATTATTTTTTGCAGTAAACAAACAGAACATGTTAAGTGGTGACCAATGTGGCTAGCTAGCTGGTTGTCTAAAGTAGCTAGCTTTATACAGATTTAATCCCCACATACTAGCTAATGTAAATGTATGTGTTCATTTTTATATTTAACACATATTTAGGGGAATTTTATCTTGATAGCAGTTGTGCTAACGCTGTTCTGAAAGTTGTCTCAAATAGCATTCTGAAGCGTAACCAGACAAGCCAAAAGGAAGTAAACCTTGCCATACTTCTCCTCCCCCCTTCCCACTACTTTGGTGCAGGGAGGGGAAGCCTAGCCTTTATAAAACTGAATGGATGAAGAAACCCAAACCTCAACAGGCCCATTGTGCCATGGCATCAAAAGGAGCAGTGGCACGGCAGCAGCTTTGATCATGAGGCCAACACAGGAGGGAAAATGGGTTGGTTTTGGGAGTGGGGAGGAGCAGACACCCCAGCTGATGAGCTCATAAAGACACTAACACACAGGTGCAGAGATTTTTGGCTGAAGTGTAGACATATTGTCCACACACAGTTATGTATGCATTGTCCCATGAGAAACATGTGGTGTTCTCTCTTTGATGCCCACCTGTGTTTGTACCTGAGGCGAAGTCACACAATCATCCCATGTTCTGCTTGCAGAGCTGCAGTGTTCCGTTTCATTGTGAATGCCTCTGAAGACTGAATGCATTCACGAAGGCTGGAATTCTTGAGATTACCCATATGTTTACCAACACGATCGCACAATGTAGCACAATCACTCATGCACTCTTGATGCTCCAGATTGTCTCGGCAGACGTGAGAAAGTAAATTGCGTGCAATTAAACAAAAACAAAATGTATGTAGGCTGTTTCAAGCCTTATTTTCCTCTAATGGCCACTACATGCATCTGTTTGTTCATGTCCCTTTCCTGTCCTCGCATACACTAACCAGTTGAAATGGATGGCCACAAATCCTAAAAGTGTTTTTTTTTTTTTGGACAATGTTTCCCCATATAAAGGATGATTAATTTAACAGAAGTGACCATTTTATGCTGTATAGTGACTTTCATGGCTAGATATTATAACCTTTAGATAATATTACAAACAAGTAATACTGATATGTAATGAACTGTAACTAAATGAAATTTGATGAAACGGTTTTTAATTAAATGTTTTTTTTTCTGAATATGTTCTGGACTATATTCTGGATTTCGGGGGTCAAATTGACCCCAAGAGACTAGAAAACTCCATAGGCCCTAAAATAAGGACAGCGCAAAGTTTAGAATATGACATCTTATTCACTTGTGATAGGAGGATGGAGCTAGAGATGGACCAATAAATTGGGGCTTCATTTGCTGTCACAATTAAACAAAAATATGTAACATAAAATAAGTGATTGCATAAACGTTCATCCAATTTAAAGGGATACTCCACCACCAAGTTATTTTTTGTCTATTGCCATATTCCTCAGAGTTAGATCTATCTGTAAGCAGCCCAGCCGTTTTCCTGATCCGGCAGTACTCTTTTTGCTTTAGCTTAGCATCAAACACTGTAAGTGAATGGTACCAGATAGCATTGCCAGAAAAAAAACGTCCACAAAACTCACTAAATGGTGATAATAATTCGGCCTAGTGACCTCAGTAAACATATCGACTGCAAGGGAAAATAAAAAGTAACACGAAGGAATTACATGTAGTATTTTTAACTCGGGACTACTTTTATGACAAAGAGCAGCTGTAACCCTCCGCTGAACGGCGCAGCTCCGGTGAACAGCGCAAGGACATGACGCACGGCCCCAAAGACACCTACTTCCGTAAACACAAACCGTGCGTCATGTCCTTGTGCTGTTCACCAGAGCTGCGCCGTTCAGCGGAGGGTTACAGCTGCTCTTTGTCATAAAAGTAGTCCCGAGTTAAAAATAGTACATGTAATTCCTTTGTGGTGCTTTTTTATTTTCCCTTGCAGTCGATATGTTTACTGAGGTCACTAGGCCGAATTACCGTATTATCACCATTTAGTGAGTTTTATGGACGTTTTTTTCTGGCAATGCTATCTGGTACCATTCACTTACAGTGTTTGACGCTAAGCTAAAGCAAAAAGAGTACAGCCGGATCAGGAAAACGGCTGGGCTGCTTACAAATAGTTTTTGCCCACTTATCTAACTCTGAGGAATACGGCAATAGACAAAAAATAACTTGGCGGTGGAGTATCCCTTTAAAGTGAGTCCAGCCAATTGGTGCTAGTAGTCTCAATGGAGGTTTTTCAAGTGATTGCAGTATAAAGACCTGTGTCTGGAAGGTCCATTCACTGGACTTGAAGGGGATGAATATTTATGCAATCACTATCATTTAAAATTAATTTGTAGAAATCAGTTTTCACCTTAACAAAGTTTTTTTGGTCTCCGAAATTTTAATATCCAATTACTTTGTGCCATCAATGATTTTGAGATATTTCCCTGGAAACATCATCAGTCATTTCTTCATGCACTATTCCTCAGATACATTGTTACTCTGCACAACTGAGTGAATGAAAAGTGTTTTGGACCAGCAGAGTGATACTCGCGCCAAACAGGTTTCATTGGAAGGTGCGTGCAAATACTCGGAAACAACAAGGTAGAAGAATGTTAAAATTGCTAAACTTTCCGTTGTAGTTTCCCCACAAACGAGGAGTGAACAGCTTGTTGAAAGAGCGCAAACACTGTGATGGCTTCCTGAAACTGAGCGAGTCACATGATCAAAAGGAGCCTCTGTTAATGATTTCACTACTCAAACAAAGACCAAAATACCTGAAGACAAATTAACATTCTGTCCCAACACCAGTGTAATCTGGTTCATTCTTTTTTAGCAACGTCCTCTGCTGGTGCCTTTTACCTGCCTGGGTCACATGTGGCAGAGTTCCCAGTGGAAAAAGATCAGAGAGGGGGGAGGATGGGGGAGGGGGTGAATGTCCATCAACAAGTTGGTGGTCACCTTGCAACAGAGTGCTCAAACAGTGGAAAGTCGCTGCTTATCTTAATCAAAGTGTTAATTCAGTGTACTGATAGTGCTATAGGGCACTGGTAGCACAATGTTTTTGTCAACACACAAATTTAAGCTTAAAGTCCAAAACTTTTACACATTTTACATTTAATGTATTTTCATGGTTTAAAATTCGGGTTGGCTGAAGAGGGAAGGACAGTCATCGGCTGTGGCTTAACCCCCGTCCCCCAGAAGGACACAAACAAATCCCAGGGCAAGATCCTAAACCCCAAAGCTCTATCCTACAAAGAACAACCCACCTGCTCCACAGGTCAAATGAAGAGATAATTTCCCCAAGGGGACAATACAGGATTATTATTAGTATTATTATAAGAAGTAATTATTTTATTATTATAAGAAGTAATTATTTATGTCCACAGTTGAAAAATATGTAATAAATCGTCCTGTGATGGACTGGAGACCTGTCCAGGGTGTCCTCCGTGACTGCTGGAGATAGGCGACAGCTCCCCGCTACCCTCACAGGATGAACCTGTCTAGAAAATGGATGGATGTAATCAATCTAAAAACAAAGAGAATGACAAAATCTGAGCATTCTTCTGAAGTTGATCAATTCAGGCATTACTGTGAGGACCTGTATAAGCAATGTGCCAAACAAGAAGACATCGGTGATGGAGAAGTCTCTGAGCCTTTACAGTTTAGATGCATTTGATTTGTCCAGTGAGGAGAGAAGGTCTGAAGTAATGTATTTTTGTATCCTGTAAAAAGAAACAACTACGGTAAAACAGAAAGTTGGCCAAACTTTGAAGCTTCACATTTCGTGTAGGCACCAACTTTGCAGTTGTTTCGATGGTCTGGCTTTTTGCGCTCGCTCCCTCATAACCTGCTACACATGGGGTTCCTAACCACCAGTCTCCGGACCGCTACTGGTCCGTAAAATCGCATCTGAAAGATCCGTCCCAGGTGCGTTATGTAGCGGTATGAATCCTGCAGCCCATGGTCGCCTACTGACAAGCTGCTGAGTGAGCTGAGCTGCTTTGTAGTCCTCACTTCCTGCTGTGTTGCACGGCAAAGGAGCACTCGCAAAAGTGCATGAGTGACATACACTACAGCTCTGACTCCCTATCCGCCAGCGCAACCCCACCTAAAGCATAGGTATTGAATAGACAGCCCACTCTCTCAAGCCAATTACTGTGTCCCCGAATCTGTCAATATGTCATAAAACCCACCGCGAAACAGCGCCGTGCCTCCGCCGACGGCTTCAGGAACTGGAGCTACTCTGCAGGCAGCTACAAAGCGCACCCCCCGCAAACCAATTGCGTGCCTCTCCCTCCTCCCAAGATGTTAGTATTTCATAGAATCCACCGCAAATCTGCGCCGCATCTCTCGTGCTGCTCCACCCCGATCCCCCCGTTGACGAATCGCGTGCTCCAGGAAGTGGAGCTGCCCCTCTCCGACCCATTGCACGCAGACATCTCTTGTCTCAAGAATCACATATTGCACACACCTGCAATATGTTATGTCTATATTTTCAAAACCTTGAAAATTCCACATTAAAATTCAAGCTTTTTCAAGGATTTCAAGAATCCTGGTTGCAAATTTCACATCCTCCTCCTTTAACAAATGCAACCACAACTTCTTGATGGAAAGCATGTATTGAAACCACAGCATGAAATTCCTCTATTAACTGTAGTTTTGTTTGAACCCTGGGCCGAGTTGGGGGACTGCTGAAAGACAAACTCTGCTCGTGAAAGTCAAGGTGTTTTCCTTGTGGAAAGTTTACGATAACTGCAGTCATAGTTTCCTAATCAGCTGACCGGCCTCTGGAAATAGTTGGCCCGAGTCACCGCGGTCACACCCCTGTTTTGGCAACTGAGTGTGAGTAATTGTGGATGTGTGTTCAGGGGGTCTTTGGGTAAACAAAGGCAGGGGTCCTGTTGACGAACCGGTAAAAAAAAAAAAATGGCGCAAGAATGAGGAGTGCACAATGCCTCAAACTGTCACTTAAATAACCAGAAACAAAAACACAGTCAACAAATATTCTCAGGAAACCGACATTCAAATGATCTCGTGCATCCAGTTATGATTTAATCAGCTGCTGTTTCCTCACTCCTCAGTTCCAGAGAAACTAATAGTTCCTCTTGGAGCGGCGGGTGGTTTATATGGAAATATTTGACTTTCAAATGATTGTATTTGTTTATTAAGGCTTCCATTTAATGCTATATAACTTATGACCAGAAATCCTTTTTCCACAGGGTTGATTTGAAATGTAAATGTAGATTTTCATGTCTTTTTTATGTTACGTGTGGGGAAAAAATACAATAAAGGATTTCCCAATAACGTCTCATATTGGAGGTAGTTTTTTCTGCATATAAAGCATTTTATTTGTCCAATAAATAAGAGCATAACGTTGCTATGACTGGTGCACGATTTAAATCAGCAAAGCGGTGATGCACATTAACACGTTTACTTCCTAATTTTGTTCTATTAGTCACTTTCTGTTGTTCCCCGGTTCGTCATGCTCCGATCATGTGCATACCAGCAGAGAAAACGCACTTTGTGTTTGTGTTTTTTTGTGTTTCTATGAATGGTCACAAGACAAGTGTTTTGGCTCCTATTGCTTCCCATTCATGCTTTTTTTTTTTTAAATTAGGAATAAAAATACTCCTCAGTGAAAACGGTACAAAGGTGAGAAAAACGGATAAATATTCAGAGAATGAACAGAACTTGTATAAAAAAAAAAGGTTTGTGTTAAATACAGTTTGCTGCAGGAAAAGACGAGAATAAAAGAAGCGCCCCCCCCCCACAGGTATTTATTTCCTTTGAAGATGGGATTCCTGCCTCACTTTTAAGGATAAAAACTATTGACACCTTCAGCGTTGCCATGCCAACGCACACTTTGCTCCCAGCTCTGAGCATTCCTGGCCGTAAGTACCCACAGTTCAAAGGACCTCTGTAATTACCCACAATCCGTTTTTCACTTCCATCTGAGAAAAAGGGGGTAAAGTGGAGGCTCTGTTGGTTATTTTCAGGTTTTTGTCCCACAGGATGGCGCGTGCAGCATCGGATTTGAATTTCTTGCTGTAGGAATCTTCACTTTATGAAAAGGACCAAGAATGAACCAAAGAAACTTTGCTAATTAGCTATTTGACATTTATTAGAAATCATATTTGTCAATCGGCAAGCACACATTAAGTATTTTTTACTCTAAATCAACAAATGGGTAGCTTGTAATTATAATAAAGGCTTTATTGTGTAGAACAGACCGCGCTTCAGTCAGGAAAGTTGTGATTACAATGCAAAAATTAGCCAATTACAGCAGAGGAGTCTTGTATTTCAAACTGCTGAGCGTGCAAAGACTATTGACGTGCAATTAGTCGGGCCTTCGTTAGGAGGCATTCCATCGCCAACGCTTCGTGATTAATTCTCATTACCCTGAAATTTATGTCTGTGTGTGTGTGTGTGTGTGTGGTTTGGCAATGATAAAACAATATGGAGTGTGACTTTTCAAAGGGTCGCTATGCTAATCGGTGTCATTACAGAAAGCCAGAGGATCTAAATGTTGTGTTTCTGTTGCTCCTGAGATTTATCAGACGCTTGCTTCCTTCGTTGCGTCCCTAAAGAGAAGCCATTTTCCACCGGGAATGATCGGAAAACATCCCAGTCGTGTAAGACTATTTGAGTCCTGATGATGTGGATGGACTCGTTTCAGCTGGAGTACTCGGGTGTGAAGGATTTGAGCTTCGGGAGGCTGGTGGTTTTATTGTGCGAGTGTCATAGGTGATGTGGCGAAGAGTCCATAGCTGCTTTGCTCGTCTTTGTTACTTCGTCCTAACGTCAGGACCTATGGATTAAGGCCTCTGAGGGTTCGGTTTCTGCACAATGTGACAGAGCTTCATGGTGACATGTGGCTATTAGCCCCACTGATAAATAAGTAATGACGTGACCACAGCGAAGACGCATCATGAAACATAAACACCCCGCCGTATAGCTGCATATGTGTGAATTTAAAACCTCGTGCATGCATTTTCTTCACATTTTCTTCCAGTTGTTGTGTGTTTTTGGTAGAAAGTGTGCTTATGTGTGTGTGTGTTTGTGGGTACAGACTGCTGACCAGGCAGCGTATATGCCAGAGCCTGGGCCCTCAAAGACACACAGTCAGCACAATGCCCTGTCACAGCCGGCCAATCAGATCATCTGAAGCGTGGGCCAAAGGGCAAGCAGGAACCAATAGCTGAGAAGGTCCTCTGGTTTGAACCAGCTGTGGTACAACACCTGCAAGAAAGAAAAAAACAAAAGCTCCTATTTACGATGACCTTTGCTGATACCATAAATAATCCTCAAAATGCTAATAAAGCCACCAAAAGCATGCAGTTTACCAAATTAATGAGAAAATATTCCCTTTTTGTTACAAAGTTTTGAGTTGCAAAACATCCATAGATCCATCGCTTGGTTTGATTATTTTGTTAGGCTTCAAAAATGAAAATGATGTTTGTTGTATAGATGGAATCTTTACGCAAACATATTTTTTTGTTATTGCAGCATAAACTGTTCGGTGTTATAAAATGCTCCCCCAAAATATCTTTTTTTTTTTTTAACCCTAAACAAGTAATTTTGTTGCATAAACCTAACAAAAAAGAGCCAAAGGTTTTTAAAAAGAATAAAATACTGCTTCAAACCGCCATTACGCTCTCCGTTTCTCTTTCAAAGCTCTAAAAACCGGTAAATTCTAGCTCGGTTATGCATTCCACATGACCCAATTTACTGGGAAACATTGGAGAAATGCTTTATCTTTGCATAAGTGTTGCATTCCTTCCACTGACATTTTTAAACATTTAATTTCAAATACCATGCTCAAAATGTACGAACAAATAATTTGCTGTTCCAGGTATTGGATGATTTTTCTGTTTATCTCCATGATGCAGAGGGACAACGTCTTTGCTCTTATCACGATATTTAAAACCAAATGCTCAAAAACACCGAGGACATTGCCCTGATATTGAACTCCAGTGATGGATGCATTTTCTCCTGTTGGGGATTAGTGCCGAACCAAAGTTCTGACATTTAGTTCACCCCTAAAATCTCAGCTCAGATCATCAAAAACATGTTTTTTTTTTTCTTAAATGGCGGAAATGAATCCATCATCTCTTCAAAGAATGCAGGGATCTCGATTCACAAATTATTGATTATCGCCACAGTACTAATCATATTTCATGTAATTTTTCAAACGTTTTAAATATACTCATATAGGGCCAATAAGGAGTGGTCTACAAATATTATAAACGGGTAGAAAAATCAAGACTTGATGAAGCAATGACCAATTTGTACTCTTTGACCCACGCTTGGCCATGCTGCACGCCCACACCCGAGGTCATGGACCTAAGGGGATTTAAAGCTTATGTCACAGTATCCTCTTAAGACAGGAACGGGCAGTTAAATGGATCAAGTCACTGGAGAGAAGTAGAGTACTTAAGCTAAAAACTTCCACATAGATGGTACGAGAACCGTGTACGAGGCCGCTCTGTTTTCAAGGATTAGCCACCAACGGACGGACTTGAGCAGCAGACCTTGAATGTGATTATTGACCATTAAATAACAATCCTATAACAAGGATGAGAGGTGAAACACAAGCTATTCATATTGATGGTTTGGGTAAAACTCAGTATGTAGCGTTAGCTAAGATTGTAACCACATGGCCGCCTGAGGAGACCCCGGTGAGGGGAAAGCAGGGGAAAACGAAGCACCTGCTTTGAATTTCCCATCAAAACTTCGCTAATCTTCCCTACTGCAAAATATTTTATTGCCAGCTGTGAGTTGATGAGCATGGCAGATTTTTAACCCATGCAAAACCTGAACTAATGCAATAAAAGGTTGTTCCTATCCAAAATGTTCAAAACGGGACTTCGTTTTTTTTTTTTTTTTTTTTTTTAATCCTTCTCATTTTAGCCCTGCAGCTTGTTCTGTACCCTCCTGCAGTATTTATGTAAAAACAGAGTACACACTGACCAAACCCTCGCAGAAGAAACCTGGCTGTGAAAAACGCAACTCTTTACGAATTCTGTTCCAGGTTAGATTCTGTAGGAGTGATGGAGACCTGAGGGATTCAAACGCTTATGAAATGGACTGAGTCATTTAAATATAGCATTGTTGGTGTTCAATTTATGGGCAACGGTCCATCAGTTATAGTCATCTACAACTGTGTGGCATTACCATAGCAATCAACCTCTAAGTTTCGAACGCACTGTTGAACCTATAGCATGGAGACATAACGTGGCTCTAAAGGCAAAAGACATGCATGTCTTGGACCTCGCTTTGTGCACTGATACAAGCTTTTTGTCCATGAAAACACACCTAAACGAGCATAACCCTGGGCCACCGATCTGTGTGTGTGTGTGTGTGTATAGTGCAAGAGATCAGGAGAAACCTGGAAATATGCAGGTGTGTGCAAATGTGCAGAGGGAGTAAATGGACAGTTATGCAATGTGGCTGCTAGATTAGCAGACTGACCGGAGTCTTGACATTGTTGCATAAGGACTCCAGACCGTAATCCATACAGCAACCTGACAGGCAGGAAACACTCCCGACCAGAGTTCCTGACCCGTTCTAGACGCTCCATCTTCTGAGGAATGTGAGGAAAAAAAAAAAAAAACGACATTTACTATTTTACCTTCCTCTGAAAATGCATGAATCTATTGTAACTGTTGACCAAACTAATAAGTCTCACTTATTTGCTATCAGATGCATTTGATATACAGGTACAATATTTGTTCTATGTCTTCGAAAGGGTTCTCTTTATTGACACGGTTTATGCTCCTGTTATTCTTTTGCAAAACTGCTACAGTGCAAGCACGATTCCAAAAAACACGATGCGCTGGCACGAACACAAGTTTAGGAGCATGAGGCTCAACGGATTTGGTCCCTCACATTTCCCTTGCAGGGTGCACCAGCTCAACCAAGCTAGATCGATTTCAATCAGTGGCTTACCAGAATGATGTGGTTGCCACCGGGCTAGTGCAGCGGAGCTAAAATTAGCCCCCGAGCTCCGTTGTGGCCACGGTACATCTGGTTTTATGCCCCCTCCGAGAAAGAAACCCACCAAATTACAGATGCAAACACAAGCGGAGCTTTTGTCACTCGCTCAGACAAATGTGTCGAAGCAAGGAAAATGTGAAGTGGGCAAGCCAAATTTACACGACTAGAACAACATTCTTGGTGAAGAATCATCCGTATAACAGCTGTCTGTACTAGAGTACCTGCTTGACAATCAACCTGAAGTAGTTCACAAAGTCAGAAACACTGAACTGAAAGCTTCATGACTCTGAGCTTTGTTTAAGGCCTGGTTTTATCTGCACACTTTGGATAATAGGAGTCAAACTGTGCATTCAGTGAATTATGCTATGTAGGGGGAGAGGGATTGTAGGGTGCAGAGAATGATCTCTCCACACACTAGACCTAGAGAGCATATAGAGGTGCTGATGGTGGGAAATGAAAAGTATATTTAATGCATTCACCCACGATTCCTCAACTATGTGACTTCATGTGAAACCACACTTTATACAGAAATACCACAGAGGTGAGTGCTCAAATAAGCTCATAACCGAAGGCAATTTAGCATTTCCAGTTCACCTGTGCTAACCTGCCGGGACCGTGGGAAAACATGCACAGTAAAAAGACCGTCAGGCTTTACATGTAAATTCGGAAGAGACTAAATCACCTTGGAGAAAAAAAAAATGCAAAGACATTTTAAAGAGCGCCAGGTGCAGCTACTGTCATAAATTCCAACATTAAGTTTTGTAATAATCTAAACGAAGACAACATGCTTATGTGTTGATGTATAAACTGTATAGGAAGATCAAAAGAATGGTTCGTTAAGGTCGCCATGGTAACCACACACATGTGTCCCTTACTCACCAACGGCACACTTTATAAGGAAGACATGAACACATTTTAATATATGCCTCAAACAAGCTGTTGCTTTGCAAAAACGAAGTCATATCGAGAGAATTTTTATACTGTGTGTGGCTCTATATGAAGTATTTTTAGTGTTTGTTGTTGGAGATATGCAGTGGAATTTCTACCAAAATTTGGGGGGGGGTTACATAAAAAAAACTAAAAACATTGGCTTTGAGTATTTCAAATTTTAGTGTATAATAACAGCAATTCAGTTACAGCTGCTTTGGACACAATAACTTTAATATGTTTCAAAATTAAAACTATTTTGCAAAAAGACTTTGATCTCCTGGTTATGATTTATAATGCTTGCTGTCAGGGGGCACTGGCCCACCCCTAGAACCGCCCCTGGAGATATGACAAGTTTTTAAAAAGTATAGATTTCCTGACACCTATGGAAACCTGGGTGCACACTCTGACAAAAATAATAGTGTTTTGATGCATAAATCAAAATGTTTAAGGAAATATGAAAAGTTTAGACAGTTCAAAAGTTGGAGCACGTGACATCTTCGACATTTTGTAGAAAAATCTAAAAAAAAATCATAAAATGTAAATTGTGATTGCAATAAAAAATGTCAAAATACCAGTTCGGTCATGTAACGTTGGTTTGTTTAAACATTGAGTGATATTTCCATACCTGCGCTATAGAGCTCCAAAGAGAGTGGTGATGGTTTTTTCATGTTTTCCAAAATCCTATTATGATCTAAGAGGAAATTTCTTGCATTTTTTTTGTGTGACTTTCTCTATGCCTTACAAGGTACAGCTACCAAAAGTCACAGCACAATATTCATGAACAAACTGCACATTTTGATGCACAAAAAGCTGCATAACATAAAAACTGGGGGGGGGATCACAATAAAATTGCAAGAATAGTTAGCAAGGGTGCTTCAAA
This sequence comes from Callopanchax toddi, assembly GCA_006937965.1. Classification (NCBI taxonomy): domain Eukaryota; kingdom Metazoa; phylum Chordata; class Actinopteri; order Cyprinodontiformes; family Nothobranchiidae; genus Callopanchax; species Callopanchax toddi. The sequence goes on along the minus strand of SSNR01000041.1, from coordinate 2,156,114 downwards.
TCTAAATGCATTGACAACCCTGAGTTGAAAGCAGTCTTACAAGTGATTACTAACAGGATCAGTATGTGTTACAACCTCTCTACCTGCATAAAATATATATCCTTCCACCACAGAATGATCGGGTAGAGGGCTATCTGCAGGGAACAGGTTGCTAACATCGGTGCAGGGTTGGATGCATTTTCTTTGAAGCATAATCCATTAAACCTTTGAACTCTTTTATGTAAATGTCTCCTAAGATAAAAGCAAACCAGCCCATGAGGTTCTTCCATATATCCCTGTACAGTCTGCGTGCATATAGTAATATGTCCCATAAAATGCTAATGCATGAAATACCTAAACTGACATCGGCAACCTGGAAACCTGCCACGAATAACAACACAAATATGTGTGTAGCACACATTACACACATTCACTCGTAAATTTTAAGAGTGGAATTTCACATAAGGCAGACAGCATCACTGCAGGGTGGCACAAAGACTGTTAATTTGTTCTCTTGGCTTGTGTGTGCACATTTACATAACTTTGCAGGCCAAAAGAGATAATATTCCCTGGTACTCTCTGATGATTCTGTTTGGTTAGCGACTACACACACACTCAAATGTAGAGGTAGCAAAAGATAAAAAGTGGAAAGTTCACCGAGATGCAAGGTCACATTGGATGTTTAGCATTAAAACTGGAAAGTTGACTTGCTGGAATGGAACAGCTGGCCTCTCCGACCTTTTGATTATGTTTCCATGTGCTATTCTTGTAATTGTTGTTCAACATAGTTATGTTTTCATACACGTGTCAGATATTGAAATAGCGTTCTCATGAATTACCTGTTTTGTGCAGCCCTTAAATGTGTTATTAAAAAGCCACAATACATTAATTGTGATTTTTATTTGAAGGACAATAAATTATTAGGATTTTTTTTCCCTTAAAATATTATTTTAGTTTTGTTTTTTGAAAAAGTTCTACCTAAATTTAGCTTTTTTTTAATTATAAAAGTGTAAGTTTTTATCTGACTTTGTGTCATATTTTATGTTATTAACAAGTAAAATTCAATTTAATGTAAATTAATATAGTCAAAAATACAACTTGCGCCCATATAGATGTTTTAAAATGACTTAAAAGGCATTTTCCTCGACGATGAATGCAAACATTGTTCATTTTTAGGTGTGGGGCGACTTGTTTGGCTCTAAAACAAACCCTACTGGAGCCGTTTCTTCCAGTTTCTGTTTCTCTGCAGAGCTGGAATGGGGAGGGGAAAGAATTGCCGCCACGTGCGCTCAAACGCCTGCTTTATTATACAAACTTTCTCCTGATTGGTCCAGAAACAAAACACGGTATTTATAGACGACATCTAATTGGCTGTCCCCTCCGAGTAGATGGGAGAAACACAACGCTTGAGTTTTCCAGACAAGGATTCTTACGCGACTTACTATCAGAAAGTAGTGCTCGTTAAAATAACGATTATGAAATAAAATTCGAACAAATACTTAATTTGACTGTATGTACTGGACCTTTGTTGTATATTGACGACAATATTAATAAAAGTATACGTTTTAACGCCGTGTTTACATAAAAATGTCGATTTGTATTGGGTGCGGAGGGATACCGTTATCCAGGTGACGCGTCAAAATATTGGCTCGGGAAGATCGCGCCAAAGCACAGACAGCGGCCACTCTTCGGGATAATAACACAACGACGTGGCCCTTTAAACCCATTGGACTGTGGACACGGTCGCGTCTGTTTTCTTTCTCAAAAGGATTGTTTTTTGTCGTGTATACTTGCGTCGGCACATAGAAGTTGGTTTTGATGCCGGTTTTGGGGCATCTGTGTGCGACTTCACGGTCGTGACAGGACTTGAACGGGCGCGGTGCGGCGGAGTTGGTGCACTGCTGGACTGGTATTCCACCGCACCACCATTTCCACTGCGCCGGATTTCACCTCGCAGCTCTACCCGCTTCACTGTGCTGCTTTTTTAAAAACACATTTTTTGCGAACGGGACTCGTTTATACCGGCTTGTCAGCTCGAATATGTTGCTGTCAAAGTTTGGTTCATTTTCGCATATTTGCAACCCCTCAAGCATGGACCACCTACCAGTGAAGATTCAGCTTCAGTCGGGTAGGTTACCGCTACTGACTTGGAATCAAAATAGGGAAAATAGTCCGGTTATTTTTGGGGTAAAGTGGATATATATAACCAGCGGGTGAACTTAAGTAATGTTTAGTGTATAAATGAGTGTTTTTGTTTTTTAACTTGCAGTCAAAGTGGAGAAGGAGTCGTTTGAAAAGGTTTACCAAGTGGGCTCGGTGCTGGGCAGCGGAGGGTTCGGAACGGTGTACGCCGGCAGCCGGATCTCCGATGGCGCACCGGTAAGGAGGAATAGGACGGACTGTTTTTCATGTGACGCCATTATTCCGTTTGGTTTTCTAACATTATTTCTCCGTGTGTGTTTTTATCAGGTTGCCGTGAAGCATGTCGCAAAAGAGAGGGTGACCGAGTGGGGCACAATTGTAAGTCGTCGTGTTTGTTTTGGTCCGTCTCCCCGCCTCCTGCTCGGTCCCTAAATATTCGGTTTTTGTTTCAGAACGGAGCCATGGTACCGCTGGAGATCCTGCTGCTGAAGAAGGTCAGCTCGAATTTTCGCGGAGTTATCAAATTGCTGGACTTTTACGAGCGGGCGGACGGCTGGCTCATCGTCATGGAGAGGCCGGAGCTCGTCAAGGACCTGTTCGACTTCATTACCGAGAAGGGAGCCCTGGACGAGGACACGGCTCGGGGGTTTTTCCGCCAGGTCCTGGAGGCGGTGAGACACTGCTACAGCTGCGGTGTGGTACACAGAGACATCAAAGATGAAAACCTGCTGGTGGATCTACGCACCGGGGAGCTCAAGCTTATTGATTTTGGCTCGGGGGCGATTCTCAAGGACACGGTCTACACTGATTTTGACGGTAAGCAGACCCCCCCGTCACCCCCGTCACCCCCCCCCCCCTGCTTCTGTTAAATCACAGTGTTGTGGGCTGGAATGTGATTTTTCTGAATATATAACCGCGTGGGCAGCGTTGTGTTTGCCCTTGATGCTCCGCTGAGCTAAATTCAGACATGGAGGCGTTCACCAGCCTGTGACGCACTCGTCTGTTTTTAGTCGAGGGTTTACCTCCTCGTTTTTGATCGTTCTTAATGATGCAGATTTCTTAAAATTCTGCATCGTTTTTTGTTTTGTTTCCGGTCATACCGTCTGAGTCACGGTGTGTAATTGTTGTGGATGTCGGGTCAGCGCCACCTAACATCTGTTTGTTGTGAAACCGGAGTCGGTGGTTCACGTGATGGGGCTTCTAGAAGGGAGGAGGGAGGGAGGAGGTGCAGACAGGTCACCCTGTTTGTGTTATGTAGTTACAGTGACTCAGCTGTTTCTCTAAAGCGCCTTTTCTGATTGTTTTGTTGTTGTTTTTTTTTTGAACAGGTACAAGAGTCTACAGCCCACCAGAGTGGATCCGCTTTCACCGATACCACGGCAGATCAGCGACGGTGTGGTCGCTAGGCGTGCTGCTGTACGACATGGTGTGTGGAGACATTCCCTTTGAGCAGGATGAGGAGATTCTCAGAGGGAGGCTGTATTTCAGGAGAAGGGTCTCAGCTGGTAAGTACATAAAGCTTAGGTTGACTCTGTTGCCCTCTAGCTGCAGCTAATGGTACAGCACATTAAAAGGAAGTCCTCAGTGTGTAAATTGCAGCTAAGGTTGATTCAAACCGTGTTGCATTTTTTCCCTCCCCTCCACATTCAGAGTGCCAGCAGCTGATCAAATGGTGCCTGGCCCTGCGACCCTCGGACCGGCCCACCCTCGAGCAGATCTGCGACCACCCCTGGATGAGGGTCACGACCGAGTCGCCCAGTTCACCAGAGGAGCCGGCGGCTGGAGACATCCGCCTCAGGACCATCGACACAGACTCTTCATCAAGCACAAGCTCAAGCAAGGAGAGCCTCTGAGTGTGGATTTGATGAACTGAAAGGACTTTCTGAGGAAAGAAGGGGTGGAAGGGACTGATATGGACTAAAGGTCAGCAGCGGGGGGCAGGACTCAGCTGGCCCAGCAAGATTCGAAATAAGAAAAAAAAAGAAGAGTACTTTAATTTTCCTCTTTTGTAGGGAATTTCTAATTTATTACAGATTTTTCCTTTATCTTATTTGCCCCCTCAACGTCCCCCCCTTTTTCATTTTCAGTTCAGATTAAACTCGTTTCCAAATGGGGAACATTTAGCTGTATGGGCGGTCTTACCAGCACTATTTATTTTCTTCCCCCCTCCCCCTTTTAAAATGTATTTGACTTTTTGTTACGAGGCTGGTATACACAGCTGGCAAGGCCCTCAGATTCAGACATGGCTGCTCTCATAGAGCTCGGAGAAAAGTTTTTATTTAAATGTTTCAACTTTTTTTTTTTTTGATTTTGGAGTGCCTTTTTTTTAGAAAGCTGCTTTTTTCTGGGGGCTTTCATCAACAACTCTGATTTTGGGGATCGCCCGCGGTGTGGTGGCTAAGTTGTCTGTGGCGTGATGGAAGGGGGGGGGGGCTTTGATTTAATTTTTAAATTTAATTATCCCCCCCTCTCCACCTCCCAGCCAAGAGGCGAGGTTAAAATAGAGGAGAGAAGAAGGTGGGGGCTCTTCCTTATGATGAATACTTGAAACACTCAGCTCTGTGTTTTATCTTTTTAACGCTGCTTATTCACTCTAGCCTGAACAGGTGTTTGGAAACTGAATCCTGTCTTTTCTGAATGTCTACAAAATGTCAAACCCCCCCTCCTTCTCCCTCTCATGCCTGTTGCAGGGGGTTTGACTCTCTTTTATCTCTATTTGCCTCTCACCGTGGCCCCCCTCACCCCAGGCCTCCCCCTCAGGGTTTGGGGTGTAGATGCACAATCAATGCAATATTCATAGATTCAGTTTTTTCTTTTTTTTTTACAAATATTGTACAGCGTGCTTTTTTTTGTTTTTTTTGCTTTTTTGTGTGTGTGTACATTTCCCCCATCATTTGCATTTAATTTATTCATAAACATGTAGACATTCCACACTCTGTGGCTATTTATTTATTTATTGTCTTTGCTTAAAATCCCCCCCCCC
>SSNR01000041.1:2109054-2145055 GCA_006937965.1 Callopanchax toddi | reverse complement strand
AAAAAAAAAAAAAAAAAAAATTAACCGCAAATTTATTGCATGTTTTTGTGCGGTAGAAGTATCGTTATCGGCAAGTACTCAGATTCAAGTATCGGTATCGAACCGGTTTGGAAAAAAAAAGTGGTATTGGTACATCCCTATACACTGAAAAAAGAAAACAGGGGTCTAACGTAAAAAAAATTGAAGTAATCGGTCACAAGTAATAAAATAAAGTTCTTTCAAAGTTAATTTATTAAGTTTGTTCAAAGTAAACTTAAAAAGATTAACTTGGATAAGCCTAATTGAATTACTTGTGACCGATTACTTCAATTTTTTAAAGTTAGATCCCTGTTTTTTTGGTTAGACCAATGTTCTCTTTTTCAGGGTATATGCAGGAATCTTGAAGTTAAATTCAATACCTTTTCAAGACTTTTTCCAAGACCGTCTCAATATTTTTTAATACCTCACCGCCATTCTGGTTATGCGGCGGCGTTCACAGAGATTCTCTTCCATCTTAACATTTCGGTGCATTCGTAATACTCACCGGGAACACCAGAGCTTACATTGTGCTTTTGAACTTCTGCACCGCCCGCCCTGGTGCTCTGAGAGAAGGATTACTAACGCACCCTTTGTTTCCAGTTCTTTTTTTAAAGAAAAATGACTAAATTCACACGATTACGATGGTTTTGGGACTCAAACTGTTGGACATCAAATTCAGATTTTTTTCTTCGTTCCAAAATGTAAGACTTTATAAAGCCGTGATAAGACTTTTTAATACTTTATAAGAGTTTTGAATTTCCCAAAATTGGTTTATCACCTTTAATACTTTTCAAGACTCTGCGGATACCCTGTTTTTTCAGTGTATCAATATGACTTTTTGAGCAAGAGTTAAATGCCCAATAATTTGCAGCAAAATTGTCACAAATCTGCAGCAGTGTCTCTCCTGAGCTGGCTAGCTATGAATATTGCTCCAGTCAGAGGACTACTTCCTGTTTCTAGAGACTCCACCCACTTTAAGTGATGTCCAGATGACCGATAGAACAACACATTCACCTTTTATCATGGCGACCATTTAATCCTCCTCATAAACACAGTAGATTCCCTTTAATCGAATCTAAAATCTCCCTATAAATCATATTTCTTCGTGTGCTGTTGTTGCAGAATGCCAGGCTGCCTCCTCTGGAGGCCTCCTGCTTTGTTACCCAGAGCAGAGCCTCCACGGGGACTTTCCACTGGTCTGGCTCAGAGTTCATTAAAAGCTGCAGCAGTGCCAGAGAGGAGAACCTGGCCACCCGGCTGGTGGGAACCTGCTGCCATCACCGTGAAGGAACTCATTGTTCTCGGCTAACAGGACACGGTGTAAACATACGAGCAGTGTGTGTGTGTGTGTTTTTCGGAGAAGCGGAGAGAAACAAGTAAGATTCCTGAGATGAAACAGAAACCAGGACACAAAGGCCCCAGTCAGGTCTGTGCACTCGGCTTCTGTTGCCAAGCTCACAAAACAACAACAAATCTCAGCAGGTGAAACGAGGTGACTGCAAACAGCCCGATAATCCCAAAGCAGAACAATTAGTCTATCAAGTCTAATTACTAATGCATGTAGAGAGACAAGGATGAAGGAAAAGAGGGGTGAAATTAAAAAAAACAAGATAAGCATCTTCAAATCTTTTTCCAGGCTTGTAATGTGATCAAAGGAGTCACTGACCTGGTGCTTATTTGACCCCGTGGCTGTTATCTGTTTCTCCAGGTTCTGTCGATGAAGCGAGACACGATCTTCAGAAATATTTGTCTAAAAACCAGCACACGGCTGTACTGTTACACCAGTGATTATTTATTTTGGTACATCTTTATTTTCTGTTGAATTTTGTCACTTTATCTCCAACGCTTCCGGTATTTGTCCGGGACCATAATGTGAGAACAGTCCACCATTTCCCCACACACACCTGTGCAGCGTCTCTTCTTTCTTTCTTTTTTCTTTTCTGCAAGAGCAGAGATTTTTTTTTTTTGCAAAGCTGGTGCAAAGTTTCGTAAAAATCTGCTCTGCTATCAGCTCCGTGCCAGAACACGGAGACAGTTTGTGCTGTTCGGTGATGATCTGACTGCCACATTAAATCATCTTCTTTTATGATTTTGGAAACTATTGCAAAAAAAAAAAGGGAAAAGAACAAATCGTTATAGAACATTTACACCTAGACTAGAACACTTAAACAAGTGCTTTGAACATAGACACCAGCTAAAGCAAATAGATGATAGTCTTTATTTTTAGGGATAAAAATTATATAAACATTTTTTGCAGGCTTTAATCATAGTAAACAGTATTATCACTGTATTTACTGCACAATCTGTTTGCGAAATTTAGCAAGGAGTTGTGTAAAAAATGTCAACAAGTTACAATAATGTGCTGATTGTAGTCTGCAGGATGAAAACATGGTGCACACAGCATTCAAGCTGCAGTGCACTATGTTTACCCAAATGCAAGACAAAGTTATATTTTGAATCAAAACAGACCAATAACTTTCTCCTCCTTTTCCACAAAGCTCCTCCCAAAGCCACGCCCCTGTAAACATCTCAGTTGAATGAGGAGATTGCTGTTGACCTGCTGTGTTTCTTGATGGTTTGCCTGAAGTCGAAGGTCCAGAATGTTAATTTAGTGCACAATACGCAGATGGACACGATGCATATAATGACCTGCAACTCAGGCAAGGAAATTAAAAACCCTTGCAAATGTTTTGAGACATTTTCGAAGCTTCCTTGCGACTGCTGTTTGCAATTTATCATCAACAGTCACAGCTCAGTAAGATGCTGGCTTAACATGTGATCCATCTGTACAGTGATTGGTTCAAACCACATATGATTGACAAAGGTTGGCCTTTAATCCTCCTAAAATTCTAATTCAGTAAAGAAATTCTGTGATTTTCACTCATCTATCACATCCAAGATGGTCTGTTATTTCACCTTACATATGTAGAGCGAATGCAAACAGAGAAAGCAGCTATGTTGTCCCCATTTCCCCTCAAAGAAAGAACAGTTTGTCCTAAGAAAGCTACTGGTCCTGATGCCTGCGTCATTACCATCGCAAGTCATGCAAATGTCTGACGTTTAGGCACACAAATCCTATGTGATCACTTGCAAATAACAATGCAGACGCTCTATCTCTTTTTTTTTTTTTTCAGATTTGACAGACAAAGCTGATTTGGATGGAATCTTAACACAGCTTCAGGCACACGTTTACTCTGATGTTTACACATCACAACACACGTTTTCTTAACGCGTACATTCGAGGAAAACGCTGCTGCACAAAAAAGTTAAGCAAAGTGCAAAAGTCTGAGATTTCTGGGTATTTTTCGTGTCTTACAACAGATCCTGGAAACAAAAGTCAGCAGCCATAGCAGCTAAATTCTTGCTTTTGTCTGTTCTGGGAAGGTTTCTCAACTTTCATTTGCTCAGATTTCAAACATCCACAAACATTCAGGTCATGTAAAGAAGAAGAATAGAGTTCAGCGATGGGCTTTACTCAGATGTCTTTAGTGACACTGCACTGTGGGATAGGCTCCGCCCCCCATGAATGTACAAAACAGGTGAAAAAAACAATATCAGGGTCTTGGGCTGTCTGTCAAATACCAAGGAGTATTAGAGCCAGTGAGAAGAAAAACAAAACAGGGAGGTAGTGTCAAGATTAAAGTCAAAATGTCATTTTGAGTCAAAATTGTAATTTAAGAAAATAGTAAAAATACTATTTCCAGAAAAATGTTTTCAGAAAAAATGTCATGAAAAACATAGGTTGAGGAAAAATTTCAAAATAAAATTTTGACAAAACTTTTGTTTTGTTTTTTGTCAAAATTATATTTTGAAATTTTGTATAAGTAAAGCAAGTATACTTGCAGAAAGAAGTCAACATATTTTGATAAAAAAGTTTAAATATTTTTTCCAGAAGTCAAAATATATTTTCCAGAATAAAGTTGAGAAAATGTAAAAAATGCTATTTACAAAAAGGTTAAAATAAAGAAAAATATCTATTTAGTATTTTGAGAAAATCAAAATTTTTTCAGGAAAAAAGTTGAAATATTTAGAAAAAAATCTAAATAATATTTTTGACAAAAAGGTCAAAATTCCACTTCCAGGAATAAAGTGTTGATACAAAAAACCCCAAAAATTTTAGAAAATAAATCTAAATATTTTGGGAATAAAACAAACAAAAAAATAGTAATAGTAGAAAATAGTAATTTCAGAAAAACGGTGAAACACTATTACCCTGCTAACCCTCTTGAAACCTGTTAATTTTAACCAATGTTTCTAGATATGAGTACATATTTAAAAACACTGTATTTTACTAAACATGCCTTCCACATCATTTCCTTCAAATCTTTTCAAAGCATCTTCCACATAGAAAATAGTTTATTATTACTTTTCTCCCAAATTGAAGTCACTAAAACACTGCAGTAAAAATGACCATAACTCAAATTTAAAGGCATACTCTCTAACTTTTTTATATTTTTGAATATTTTCCTTGAGCCAGTATGTGCTAATATGACCCTTTACAGGTTAATGAAAAGTCACAATCTGCTGCTTGGATCCAGAATACCACGTTTGCAACTTCTGAATCTCTGTTCTGGTGCCTTGAAGTCTCACAAAGCCACGTATCTCGCGAGGGTTAGGCTAACCCAATGTGGCTAGCTGTTATGCTAGCTCCGGAGTGTTTTTAGCTCATGATTCCTGCTTTTTTCCCCATCTCTCCCTGCTTGAACACAGCTGATTTCTTTAAATGAGTGATGAACCGCTCCAGTAGAAAGCAATGAAGGCTGATGAGACATTTCAACAGTTACAGTAGATGTTTCTGAGCAAAGACAATGCTAATGTTTTTACGGCAGTGATTTAAAACGGACACTAGGGGGTGCCAGAACAAGCAAATTGTTGACATCTACTCTTGAGTGTCGAAAGACTTGACAAAATCTGGTGGCATAAATTTATTTTCAAAATGTGGCCAAAAGGTAGCAGCATCAACGCTAGCAAAGGCCTGGCACTGTTCTGGGATCTGCTCTGGAGAATCTTGAGTAAAAGAAGATACTTCATAAAATGCTGAGCATCCTCTTTACAAGACTCTACAGCAGAGTGTCTTCAGTCAGAGGCTTCTTCAGATCCACTACAGAATATCCTTCCTGCCTATATAATCTATAACAAATCAATGAAGAAACTTACTTGAATTGAATAACAACAGTTTAAAACTCTGGCATGAATACTAGGACATATTTGCACTATTACCAGCTGTTTTTCCTTTCTGTCTCTGCTGGTAGCCTGTCCCTGACCCAGACCTGTTCCATCACCATGTCCCCTTTTCTTGCAAGCTTCTAGTACAAAATGAACCTTTCAGTCATTGTGTGGATTTGCATTTAAATCCTACCTACTGACTTTACAAGATGCCATTTTAATGATAAAGTCAAGGTGACTCAGCTCTTGTCCTAAAAGGTTATAAAACAACAATTCAGCATTCTGTTGTTTCAGCAATCCAATATTTTTGTGCACCATCAGTCAGGTTGATTGTATTATTATTTACATTTCAGCATAACTATTAACTATGAGTACGTCATATATTGCAGATCACTGTACTATGTGAAAAAGTGTAGCCTGTCAAACTGAAGCCATCACATGCTGAATGCTAAATTCCTGAATTTATTCATGTCATGTCGCAATTTTAGTTCTTATTGTGTCATTTCTGAGTAATTTTAGGATCTATTCTACTATAATCCACTCTGAAATTGTGCTTTATGGTAGATTAACTGCGTTTACACAGGCAGGACTTCAATAACAAACTGTGAGAATGGTAGTGCATCCATCCTCCCAGCCAGCACTGTCACAGAACCTGGCACACATCCCTGATGACTATGATTAAAGGGCTCAGGCTCGCCACAGGTATGTGTCAACCACTTCAAGCCCAGCTCAGCTCCCCTCGTTCTACCAGGAATGTATGGGAGCTGTTCTTAAAGGGGAGAAAACTACCACTGTGTGGGGAAACTACCCATTCATTTCTGCCCCACCTCCTAGCCGTTTACAGTAGACCACTGGGATGCACTTTCACCAGTCGCTCAGCCTGAGAATATATGGACCATGGGAATCGGTGGGAACAGAAAACAGAACTGTAGCCGGAACTTTTTTCTATTGCAAAACTTGCAGATAAAAGATGATGGCACTATCTAATCTACTACTTAATCTGCTCAGCCTAGAGTCTCATGTAGGGGGTGGGAGGTGTTTTCCATGATGGATGTCAACTTGGGTAACATCCTCTCCTCCTCAGCCTGCTCAACTAACCCCCGAGGACAGTCCAGGACAGAAGTGGCCCCCTTGACCAGTCCCCTTAACCCTCCCTGTAATTCCACCACACCAACAGACCACAGCATAAAAGAGTCGTAGAAAGTCCTTAAAGTAGTCCTGTTCACCCCAAAGAATCTCAGCCACCTTAGCAGTTGAAGATCAGACCCAGTGTATTCATGGACCAGTCCAGTTTATTGTTGAGGTGAACACCCAGATATTTGTAATCCTCCCTCATTTCAATGTACAAACCCTGGATGTTGACTGTTGTAATGGGGGATGACTCCTTACCTAAATCAATCACTAGCTCCTTCATCTTGCTGGCATTGATATGATATGGTTCTGTTTGATGTCAGCAAGAGGCCCCAGGACATATTGGAGAAAGTACATCTTCAACCTGGCCCGGGAACACCTTGGGGACCTGCTGGAGGAGACCAGGGAGAAGACGGCGTGAGATTTCCTAGTTGGGATGCCGCCCCCGTGACCCGGACCTGGATAACCAGAAGAAGACAAGGCTAGGGGAGGTCGTCTTCTGGAAATGGTCGGCGTGTCCTAGGGGAAGAGGGGCCACCTTCCACGTGGATACCCAGGGTTTAATTCCCAGCTTGGCCATGTGTTGACGTATCCTTGGACAAGGTACTGAACCCAACTGCTTTTCAGGTCTTCCTTGGAACAGATTCTTAACCTCAATGGGATGTTACCTGAATAAATAGGGGTTAATAATATTAATATTTTGTACATTTTATTTTGTTTAAATTTATCCATCCATCATCTGAAACCGTAGTCCTTCACAGAGGGTCGCAGGGGAGCCGGTGCCTATCTCCAGCAGTCAAGGAGCGAGAAGCGGGGGACACCCTGGACAGGTCGCCAGTTCACCGCAGGGCCACACAGAGACGAACGAGACAAACAAATCAACCACACACCCCTAAGGACAATTTACAAGCCCAGTTAGCCTAACAGTCATGTTTTTGGTCTGTGGGAGGAAACCGGAGTTCATCCATCCATTTTCTGTAGCCGCTTAATCCTCCACAGAGGGTTGCGGGGCAGCTGGTGCCTATCTCCAGCGGTCAAGGGGCGAGAGGCGGGGGACACCCTGGACAGGTCGCCAGTCCATCGCAGGGCCACACAGAGACGAACGAGACAAACAACCACACACCCACTCACACCTAAGGACAATTTACCAGCCCAATTAGCCTGACAGTCATGTCTTTGGACTGTGGGAGGAAACCGGAGTACCCGGAGGAAACCCACGCACGCACGGGGAGAACATGCAAACTCCACGCAGAGAGGCCGCAGAGCCGGGACGCGAACCCACGACCTCCTTGCTGCGAGGCAACAGTGCTAACCAACTGCGCCACCATGCAGCCCTGTTTAAACTTATGTTTACATTTTTTCAACATTTAAAATTATTTTATGAATATTTATTTAAAGTAAATTTTGTGTAAATTATCTTTCACAAAATTATATGAAAACAACCAATTTAATATTCATGAAATAAAAAAAAGTAAAAAAAATAAAATGTTATAAAACCTTAAAAGTGCTATAGGAAATTTGCAAAACAAATTAGCGTAAAACGTTTTTTTTTTCATGTCTCTTAACAACGTTCTAACATAGTATAGTTATAAATATATTGTGACAAAAAACCCGAAAGAAATTAATAAAGTAGTTCTTTCTTTCTTTCAATAATTATGATTGCAGTGGTAATAAAACATATCACATATTAAACATATTATGGTGATCATAGTTCTTTGAAGACATATCAGATTAGGTCAAAATTGGTATCAGAGACGTACAAAGATCAGTAACGAAACAAGAATTTGTGCATCTGTATTTGAAACTGTAACTAAAACTGGATATAAGACAATAACTTTTTCTGTTAAGGGACAAATAAGTGAAACTTAATGTGTGTGTAAATAAGCATATATGTATAAGTCAAATATTTGTAATATTCCAGTCTTAAACTTGAAAAATGGAGCATCTGGAGATGCACGTTTTATTTTTGCTATCAACACACGAGTCACAACCACCTGCCCCTCCACTCTATTCAAGGTGACTGTTCACCTGTTCATTGTAGCTGGATGTGACTCAGCGTTGTCACATGTCAGCCTTACTTCCTCCTGTGAAAAAAAATCTGTCATGGAACAGCTCTGGAACAGCGTGACCCCGATGCAGAGCCAAGACGTCACGGATAAAACCCCGGAGGAGCCGGATCAGTGATGAATGCTGCTGCTTCCTCTCCTCCATCACCGGAGCCCATTCATTCACTTTGCATTTTTTGAATCTCATTTACACCAAACGGTCTCCATTTTAATTGAAGTCTTTTAAAATAAACATTGTCTTTAAGTTAGATGCTGATTGTACAAGGTCATAAAGCATTTCAAATGTTTTTATTGACTGAAATATGAGCGCCTTACCTTGTTCTATCATTGCAATCAATTTTTTTTCCCTCGCTTATTCAAGAGATGGCTCACATAAAATATATTTTTGAATGAAACTTCACATTAACCAGGAGGGTAATGACTTTTTAAGGATGCAAATCGTAAAAAAAAAAAAATGCTGCTTTTTTAATAATCGTTTTAGAATCGGATACATTTTATCCTGTTATGTTTTTCCGGTTTTTTTTTTTTTTTACCAAATGTCACCTTCCTTTTTCAAATCCCTACTTTTAGTCAATGACTTTAAGTCTGTCTTGTTACTTTATTTTTCCAGGCTTTACCTGTTTTCCTGGACTCTACCTCACTCCTCCTCCTCCTCTTCCTCCTTGTTTACCTGTAACTCTGTAGCCACGGTGATGGCTACGGTTGTCACAGTGATCATGTTACAACTAGGACAGCTTGTTCCGAGAAAGGGGAAACAAGGGATTCCCAATAATAAGCCACTATTGTTCCCAAACGGCTCTTTCAGTGCCACTTTACTCCCATAACACACACACACAAACACACAAATACTTCAAGAAACGCACACCAGACAAACACCTGGGTGTGGAGGCACAAATACGTACACACTCAAACAATGCAGAAACAATCTGGGACATGGTGTTCCTGACATGTGTAACACACAGTTCAGTTTTACATGTGGTTGTACCACCTGGGACATGCTATAGCACATTACGTCCCGGCAAAACAGCAGCCAAGCATATAGAAACGGCTGCAAATTGTGCATCTAGATGAACTAAAATGACTATATTTAGACATTACTGAATGATTTTTATTGCCAGAATATGCTTCTATGGAAGTAGCTAAAAAAAATTTGAAACAGCACCTTGAATTTAAAGCATTAAAAACCCAGGGCGATATCAACGTTGTAGAAAATTTTCTCCTCTGGCTATATAGTCAAGCGTTTGGGTTCTTTTGGGTTAAATGTCTTGTTTTTTACTGTTTAATCAGTTAAAACACACTCTTGGTTACATAATAAAAAAAAACTGAACAAATACAGTGAGACAATGGGGTTTGGGCTATCTTTAAAATAAACTACTTTTGACTTTATTCTCAACATGTTTTATATTTTTGATATTTCAAATCTAATCGGAACACTTCCTGGCAGTAGCACTGATATTTCTTGGTAACAATAGATAAAAAATATGGAACACACAACAAACACAACTAGTAGAGTACAACATGACCACTGATTTTGTTGGGTCTTTCAATACTTTGGGAAACATACTGTACAGTATATGGCTTAAACAAACTACACGAGAACTATAGGACCTTCTCAATTGATGTTTTTCATTTTTAAAATCAGTATAATAAAGAATTATAATATTCAAGCATGCAAAAAAAAAAGTATGCATGGATGCTTTTAATTCAGTCTTGTGTTTCTTACATTTGGGTCAGGTTAAAGTCACCCAGAGTAAGAAAAGTACAGCCGGACAGGTTGTTCCTAAGGTACGTAGACAACAACCTCAGTCAATTTAGCGGCAAAAAATATAGTCATCTAAAGTTTTAATACTTTGGTTGGCTTGTTGCATTTGTTGACTGAAAATTTGACATTTCACAGATAAATATAGCTGACTATCATCAGCATCTATGCAACTTTTCAGATGTCTGGAAGCAGAAAACGAGAAACCTATTTGTAAAGCTAAGAATTGTGGCATGAGGTTGATGTAAAACAAATACACATACTGAAAGTAATGAAACAACATGTCTGGTACCAGATCCACTTGTATCCACAAGCTGCTCTGTGACAACTTTATGAGAAACTGTTTGACGAAACGACTCCCTCAAACTGTTACTTGTAATTAGCCCAGATGATGATGTTGAAAATTATGCTTTGCTTAACCTGTTTGGCCTGTTGCATTTCAGGCAAAACACATGAACACTGTGGTCTAAATTTACCACAAAGACACTCAAATTTAAGCTTTTTCACTTTGGGTACAAAATTTACATGTAGTTTAGATGACAAAAGAAGTTGTCTTTTCTATGTCTTTTCGATTAAATTTAGCCAAGGGGAAGCGTAAATAATTTGTTAGAGCATTAGTTAACTAAACACAAGGAAAAACGATTGACTAATTAATGCACAAAAAACAGCAAATGCAATTATTTGACTTGTGAAACATTAGAAGATGGAGTGTGTGGATCCACATTAGCAACATGCTATTTGTTACTTTTTTAGAATTTAGATTTGAACAAGTTAATAATTTATGCAACTCACACCAACTAGGCTTGGGCGATACTACGGTAATACCGTATACAGCGGTATAGAAAAATAGCAACATATTCGTTTCAATACCGTCATAAAGAAAATGCACGGTCAGAGCTGGACTGCCGGTCTGGGGCGCTCGAGCAGCTCGTTTTAATCAGCACTTCCTTATTGCTGCTTGAGCTTGTATAGCCGCGGATGTGTTCGCGCGCTTAGGGCTTCAGTCAACAGCGGGGTTTTCTCGTTTGGCCGTATTTCAGATTTTATTTTGACAAGGCAAACCCCCCCCCAAATAACGGATACTTCCGGTTGTTCCCATTCCGTCTCAGAAACAAAAGAACAAAGCATACACGGATTCCCCCTTCCCTTGTTTTACTCACAATTTCCTGCGCGAGCTTACCGTGGGTCTGTTTGCGTGCTTACAGCGCTTCAGTCAACAACGGTAGCCGTGCAAACTGAACACCTGCTGTAAGTGAACACGGTGGGAGCCATGACGGAAAATGCCCGGGCCGAGTTATGGTCCCAGTCCAACCCTGGTCACGGTAATACCGTATACTCCGAAAAAATGTGGAGGAAGTTTGACGGTATCAAATTTTGGATACCGCCCAAGCCTAACACCAACTATCACTACAGATGTTGCAAAGTTAGTTTGAGCCACATATCCCTTTGGTGTACCAAGCAGAAAACTGTTCTAAGGCTGGGTTTTTTTAGTCATAGAAGACGCCACTACAACTGATTTCCCACAGGCTTGTTTTTTTCCTCCAGCCCAGCCTGCCACAGGAAGCTGAGCTGGATGCTTCAGTTTTATAAGAGGCAAATCAGTGCACTGCAGTATAACCTGCAGCAGGGAGCTCAGATGCTGGCCAAACGGAAGTAGGTCAGATCCAACGTTATAACGGCGAAGTGGAAATATAATTGAGAAGCTGGGTGACTGATTGTGGCCTACTTTTTGCAAACTTGCAGTATTTTTATAAATTATATGCTTCACAAAAGAAGTAAGACCATACTGCGCTTGCTTGAATCATCCTTCCTTATAGATGTGTTTTATAACACGTTTTAAAGTGCCTTAATAGTCATTTATCTTAGTAATAAAATGGTCATTTATAAAGGTTTATATTGTTAAATCCAGAGGTGAAACAAGGATGAATAGTTCAACACAACGATGTTCTTTGTTTTCACGTGATCCGAATATTCCGTTTAGAGGTCGAGTGAAAGCTGAACATCTCTGTAAAACACCTTTCACCCTCATCTCTGCTGAGCACGAACACAAAAAAACTGAAAGACGCAGAGTAGCTGAAAATTCTCTGGAAGACGACCAAAGAAAGATGCAGATGTAGGTGTTTCCGTGTTCTGGTAGAAGGCAAAAAACATCAGGAGACTTCGTTATCCAACAGGCAACAATTCTTCCAGGAATACTGACCTCCCGAAGCGTATTTTTAGGTGTTTTTTTTTGGAAGGCAAAAAAGAAAACAGGCCTCTGGTGTTGTAGCTAAAAATGGAGGAGAATAGTGAGAGGCTTTGTGCAGATCGTGGTGATAAAAGTCAAATACACTCACCAGCCTCTTTATTAGGCACCTTGCTTTTCCCTTCAGAACTGCTTCCTTTCTATCAACTCAAACTAGTCAGTCCACTCTGACATCAACATCAGTCCAATGTACCTATATGATTGTCGGTAAAAATCACAGTAGATCTGCTGCTTCTGAAATAATCAGCCTGTTACGTCATTTTCAAAATCACCTAAATCTCCTTTCTTGCTCAAAAAACGTGTGGTGGAGAAGCTCCAAAAGGAGGGTTTTACTTTTTGTTTTTAAGACACAAATTAAAGTTGCATAAAAGCCTAAGGTGCTTTGCTGTAGTAAAATAATTTATTGTCATTATATATTCTGTTCTTACTTCCTTAAACATTAATGTGTTCTTTTTTATTAGGATCATAACTTTCTGTCATTTTAGTGCCCAAAGTTTGCTGTCACAACACACGTTTTTTTGACGTTCTCATACTGTTCTCCAACATGATGAGACACCGTTCTTGCACTAGGCAGCACATCTTTGACGCTTCCATAATTGGCACCGAAGTTTAACAGCTCCTTTACAAATCTAACAAAGCCTTGTCCCTCTACAATCGCAAACGGACGTATGTCCATGCTGCACAGCCGAACTACTGAGTCTGTGACCCGTGACTGCGTTGCAAAAGCAGTTATCTTTGATTGGTTTTCTCCAGGGTTACTTGCTTTTCTTTTACAGGAGTGGCGCAGAAGTCCGCTTGTCCCAGAGGTCGGAGTAAACTTTATTAGTCCGTTACATGTCTGACAAACTGCGTATGGTGTTTCGACTCCTTCACTGACAACTCTTAAGAAAACTGTGTAAAACGTCAGACTTGCCTGACAACGTTTTCGTGGTGATACGCGCATCTTTTTCTAATATTTGCCTCTCCAACTCATCTTTCTTTCCGTCCATGTTTTCAAACATGGCGGCTGCGCATTGCGAGATGACGTTAGACGCTGGTCATGTGACTTGTAGTGGCAAATCAGCCGCCAGTCAGAAAAGTAAGACAGAGGTACCGGACGGTAAACATTAATTAAAGTGACACTTAATCATTTCATCTAAAGGGAAAGCGGTTCATGTTGAACAGAAATCTAAATGCATTTTTTCAATTCCCGCTCTTGCCCACTCCTGTTGATTATTTTTCCTGTATTGTCCCAGTACCGTGATTATAAATAACTTGACTCCCATTTCACGGGAATCCCCAAAAATTGTCAGCCTCTACAGTGTGGGTCAGGGGTACTCAATAGACAACCGGCGGGAAGACTACGAGATGCAGAGCGAGCAGCCTTTCAGCAACTTTCGAAGCTGTTCACTTCTTCTGCAGTAAGAAGGGGCAGAGGCAAGAGAAAGAACAGTACCCCCCCACACCCCGACCCGGACTTTTGACTTTGACCTTAAAAATTGTATTTGAGCATCCCTGGTTTGGGTTATAGTGTCTATGCTGCTGCTGTAGCGCCTTAAGTGGGATAGAAATTTAGATGTTCGGTTTCAACAAGTGGTCTCATGCAAAATTGTAGAGGTTTACAAACAGGTCTTATAGATAGGTGTGCACATAACTGGTACACCAGTGCACATGCGCACCCCAGATATCATGCGTGTACCTGATCCCTCTGCCCGAATGTGCCTTTGTGGACTGCCATGTGGAATTATGTTACGCTTCCCCGATAGAACTGATGGGTTCTTGCTGTTTAAATGCTCTCTGACATTGTTTTAAATAAAGAGCCGCACTATTTCAGCCAGCAACTGTTATTGAATAGTGATTCCCGGCTTCAAGCGTCACATGTGCTTTCACGGTCCCAATCGTACAATCATCAGACACTGACAAACTTGCACCCCCTGTTTTTAAAGACTTTGCTTGCTTTGTGATGTCACCTGTGTAGTCCAGACTGATAGAACGCCATTTCAAAATGCAATATCTCTCTAAGTGCTCATTGTAAACGTGTCTAAGTCCCATAATAAACACCAGTCTCCTGCAGGTGTACTTGATGTGAATGACTATGGTGACGTGTTCTTTCAGTCCTGCACCGGTTTTACAGTCTCCTCTAATTACCATGGTGATGTCACCCACTCAGTTCTGCCTCCGGCTCCGTCTACATGAAAGGTTATGAGTATCAGGTATTGCATCTGTTAAAGCTTTCCACTGTGCATAAACAGTATAGTTAAACTGGCCTTGCGTAAATCTGTGTTGTCAGGGACGTAGCTTACGGGTCAAATTAACATAAAATCAAATTAAGCTTCTAATTCTGTAACATTTAGCCTGAAACCACAAGATAGAAATTCTGCTCCGTGATGTCACTGACAACAGACTGACCAAAGGGAATGTCATGTGGGCGTGCAGGGCCCCGTTAAAGAAGTGAATAAAAAAGAGGACATGCTGATAAAACACATCATGAATGTCGTGAGAACTTGTTTACTCCAACTGGATTTTTATTCCTTGTATTTGCTTTGCAGCCCGGCCCTGACTGACATCACTCCCGGTCAACCGTTGGCCACTTTGGTATGCAAAGACTCACCTGTCAGACGGAGCGTGCCGATGACGTCACGGAGAGGCAAATTTCGCGTGTCTCCACTTCTAAGACGTGTGTGCAAACATTCCCTATATTGGATTTTCCTGCATTCCCCTGTCGCCTTCAAGCACATGCTCCACCATGCATGCTATGTTCTTTAACCATATATGCACATGCTTTTACCCCTTCCATTTAATATTCTACATGAACTCTTCAGGAAGAGTTCAAAGCAAAGGGAGGTGGGGGCTGGTGAATTGCAGAGGACACATGTAATCAAAAGAGGACCAAAAAAAGAAACTGAAAACCTACAAACCAACTGTATACACGGATATATAATGCCTTTATAGAACCAATCCATTAATGGAAAGGGCTCTTACCCAGGAGGCTTTGGGGTTCAGCGGTAGGACAAAGTACAAATACAGGTCAGTCCAGGCTTGAGGGAAAAGCTACTTTGCTGATGTTATATACATGACATGGAGATTTGTAACCTGTTATGGTTAAATGTGTTGAATAATGTGTCGCGTATATATTTTCTTACAAACAGAAGATGGATTTAAGCATTTAAAGCCTGAAATTTAAATAACAGTACAATATTTTGTTTAGGCTGCATGGTGGCGCAGCTGGTTAGCACTGTTGCCTCGCAGCAAGGAGGTCGTGGGTTCGCGTCCCGGCTCTGCGGCCTCTCTGCGTGGAGTTTGCATGTTCTCCCCGTGCGTGCGTGGGTTTTCTCCGGGTACTCCGGTTTCCTCCCACAGACCAAAGACATGACTGTCAGGCTGATTGGGCTGGTAAATTGTCCTTAGGTGTGAGTGGGTGTATGGTTGTTTGTCTCGTTCGTCTCTGTGTGGCCCTGCGATGGACTGGCGACCTGTCCAGGGTGTCCCCCGCCTCTCGCCCCTTGACCGCTGGAGATAGGCACCAGCTGCCCCGCGACCCTCTGTGGAGGAATAAGCGGCTTCAGAAAATGGATGGATGGATATTTTGTTTACAAAAAAATAAAAATTTTATTGGCTAATAATAATATAACAACTATATAATCATTTGTTCTATTTGATGTGATTATAGTCAAACATTTCACATCAAAGCACTTCTGGCCTTAAAGCAGCCAGGTGGAGTATTAGGATTAGTACTTTCATCGTAAACCTGCCATATTTTATCCTATAGCATGTCTGCTGCCCTCTGGTGGAGGATCTATATGTGAAAAGTGCCAGTTTTATTTATTTGTTAATGTTATATAATTACACAATGAAATTAAACTGAACAGAACATATTGGCCAAAAAATTGGTCAGTTTGCAAAATTTGTTTTATTATTTCACATTTCAGGCCAACTTGAAATAGTCCCACCCCCCAAAAAAGTGCATCAGGACATCAGGTGTTTGTTAAATCCAATGTGAAGAAGGAATGTATTTAGTCACTTTAAATTCCTTCTCATTTTTTAAATTTGGAGATAAAACAATGAGTCCTACCACTTTTGACGTCAACGAATTCAAACCTTCTTAGTCTGTTCTCGGTCCTTAGAGTCTTAGCAAGCGTACAAGTTTTGGATGCATCTGTACATGTACGTATAATGCAGGGAGAGAAGGAAGTGAAAAAAGGATTGGGTGTCCGTGCACATCTTTAGTATACGCTTGAACGTGAGCATCTATACGTCTGCATGTTTGGCTGCCGGCTTGCGTGAGCTGTGCTTCTTAAGTTTCATGGAGTCATGACCAGCCAGTGTTGTACATGCTGACTATAAATAGAGTTTCAGTTATCGGCTCAGTGAACAACTCAGCTCTGCTTAATTATTCAAGATCTGGAAAGGACTGAGCCCTCCCACCCCTTCCTTTCTGCTTGCTGTGTTTTGTTTCCAGTACACGAAGTGCTAGACTGATGTAAGCTCCTGCGTCACCGCTGAGTGCGTGTCACTGTGTCATTCAGTCGCCACTGGATGATAAGAATATTCTAGGTTTTTCCCCTAATCACGCTCTGCGTGCATCTGCTCTCACACTGTTTACGACTAACATCCAGCGCTAGTAGAGAGCAGCAACAAACACATGAACATACAGTACAATCATTCACATATACATAACGTTCCCTAATAAATGCATGACTCTTGCTCTTTATAAAACATTTGTTTATTCACTGTATAAATAACACATTTCTATTTGGAATGAGATGCATTTTTTCCAGTGAGTACTGCTGTCTTTTTTCAAGGGAGGAAGATGGGTTACATCCTGTTTCACACCTTGCCTTATTTTACACAAAAGCACACTATTGATATTTTTCTGTACATGATATTTGGAATTTTTTTTCTATTTTGACGTTCTTCTATGTCGACTTTTTAAAATCTCAACATGTTCTCCCAAATTCTTTTTTTTTTTTTATGTGGGACGAAGAAACTGCAGTACGCTGCTAACATGACCACCAGATGGCAGTAATGATTATATTACAGTAATGGTGCACCAGACAGGAAAAAATAAAGGAACAAAAGTATCTCAACATCTGTTACCATATCATATATAATGGCTAGATATCTTACCCGCACTGTTCGTCAATGGACCCTGACATCACTTTGCGGCGGCCATCTTACTACAGACAGCTGCCCACTTTTGTAACGTTGGTGTCAATGGTGCATTAAATACCTCTAACTTGCTCAATTTTTAACCAATTTTCAAATGATTTGTTTTGTTATAAATGTCAGAGAAGTGGCTGTGAAATATATCTGTAATGGACGGAAAACTCAAACTGTGCAAGTATCCTATCTCAAGCCTATACATAATAAGGTTTAAGAAAGTAAACCGTTTGTAAATCCATTCATTTTTCGAGTTAAGAGTATTTTTAGTTAAGTTGATCACTCACCTTCCATCTGCTGCCATAGAGAACGAATATAGTTGTTCGAAGTAAGATGGCCGCCGTGTAGGGATGCTGTCGACTCCCAGATAGGGCATCTAGCCATTATATGATATCTATGTCTGTGACTACTACTGTATGTGATGCAACAGCATAAACACCATAAACAAACAATCTCATGCGAAATTGTAGAGGTTTACAAACAGGTCATAGAATTAATGGATTTCACTTTTTTGAGCAAGAGCTGTTTAGAATACGGGGAAAATTTAGCTGCTAGTTTGGTACCAATCTGCAGCAGTTTTCCAGAGGACGTCTTCCTTTTTCTAGAGACTCCTCCTGCTTTGAGTGACGTCACCAGTCAGAGGGCATGTAAAGTGATGAATTGCGTTTATGTGTTGCTTAATTAAGTGTATTTTCAAGCATTCATGCTTTTAAAGTAGTTTTTAGGATCTGTATATTTACTTTTATTTGAATATGTTTTTCCTCAAGTATTTTACTGTACTTGACTTGTAAACTCCGCCTACTCAGCGCGCAGGCAAGTTAATGGAGCGGCTCCACCGACAGAATGAAATACATTGAAATCAACATAGAGGTGACACACTGACCGCAAAAAGTGAAGTGAACTTCTGTCCACGAGGAACCACCTCGGCACCAAGTTTAAAGTAAGACAACTTTATAATGCAAAGTTAGCCTGTTAACTCAAAATTAGCCTGTTAGCTCAGAGACACTGAACTCAAACTAAACATCTGTTCAGCAGATGGACCGGAGTTTAATAAATACCTATGCTGTTGGTTTGGACCTTAGAATGAAGTTTTCATAGTTTAGTAAGAGGTTGTATAAAAATTAGCCACACTGCTAGTTCTGGTTAGCTCTAATGTTTAGATGCTAACTTAATTAAGCTAACACACTCATTGTAAAGCAGTTATTAGCTTCCAACCCTACTCGTAAAAACACCAGACTCTACCAGCAGGCAGAACACAGTACAGTTTAAAACTCCCATTCTGCTGAAAAATGATACTTAACATTAATTTAGACGACAAAACTATCATTGGTCAGTGTAGGTCACTGGTTAAAATCACACATCAGCTGACTCTGAGGCAGATAAGCTAAAGTTTTTTTAAGTTTATATTGGTAAATTAAACAACGACTTATTGAATCTGAAGGCCAGTATCAAGCAGGTTGGTGCTTCCTTGCTTCAACACACCTTTTTCAAATGAATGGCTGATTAACAGACTTCTTCAGAACTTGACATGTTGAGGAAGTAATTTAGTCATTTGAATCAGGTGTGTTGAAGCAGGGAAAAACCCATAAACCTGCTGGATGCCAGCCCTCGGGGAAGGGAGTTGCTGATCCCTGCCATAAGTGTTTGACTGCATTTGTTAATCAGTCTTATAATGGCTAATATTCATAGACCCAATATAAATTAAAGTCTGATATGAGTTTATCATACGTTCACATTACTATAAGCTATCCGGTTTTACGCTGAATAAAAGGATGCCTTCTTCTTTGTGTTGCCACCCAATCACAGAACCCTCCATGTTGATGCACCACATACAGCAGGTGCCATGACAAGAGAAGAGCATACAGTTCAGTCACAGAGTTCACTCAGGCCATTCTCTGGCAGCATCCCTGCAGCATATTTGCCCTCACCAACACACACCAATGCACAAACCCCTTTGAACCCACTGCCACGTAAACAGCCAAGCATGTCAGGAATGCCCACATGCATTTACAGACATGTTTTGTGCCAATGGTGGCATTTGTTTGGTTAATCAGTCGAAGCAGGCAGCAGAGTCTTTTGTTATTAGCTGGGGCACAGGGCGGGGCCTGACGGCTGAAAGAACCTATGAGCATCAGCAACATCCTGCCTCTTTCATCAGGGAATACGGGATGCATTCTTGTAACGTGGAAGCATTGTCATCAGAAATTATATCAGCCAGAGAAAGAGAGGAAAAGGAGGAGAGATACCTCCATTTTACTTGTCAAAGCTTAAAATGAGAAGAAATTAGTAAAAGGTGTGAGTTTATGGAAAAGAATGTCTATTAGGCTGTGGTTCAGGTGTTTGATTTATAGTAATCGCTTGTTCAAAAGGCAGGTGATAGTAAATATCTCATGAAACACATGAATGTTAATGAAACTCCTAGAAAGTAATGAATAGATGAACTGATTACCTTTTGGACTCAATTCATGATGGCCGCCACAACCAGCTGATATTAGAAAACCCATTAAACTCAGTCAGTTTCACAGATTTTAGGCTCAAATTTGGCTGAGAGTCACTCCCAGCATAAACTCAACATGAACCTTTGGATAAGCTACTGATCTTGGAAAACACAAACCTGGTTATAATCCAGTCATTTTTACAAATATTGAGCTAAAATTGGGTGTTTCAGTAGTTGATATTCTGATTTTACATCTGGATTTCTTGTTAGCTTATTTCTCTCAGGCGTTTCTATCACATCAATGCAGGTGTGTTTATTTGTAATCTTATTTCAGTAGTTTTCCTAACCCTAAAACACAGTTTAATTTAATTACCTTAATAACAAAGGGAATATACCATTTACCACAAAACTCAGTTTTACCGGAGTCACGAAATTCTGGCCTACCAAGCCTATAAGTAAGAGCTACTGTGGAAACTCCTCTTTTTGACTCAGAACTAGGAAGGGACAGCATCTCTGCTATTTTAAAGCCCAAACCTTTTTCGTGTGCTTGATTTAGCCTGAAGAAGACCCAATACAGGTCAAAACGTCGCCACCCTTGAGCACACAATTAATTGATTTATTTAAAATAAACATTTAAAAATAATTTTGTTTGGTTTATTTTGGTTTATTTCATTGGTTACCTTGGTTTATTAAAAAGTTTTTGATAACATATCCATGTCCATGAAGGATGGACCATAGTCCGGCACAGAAGGACTGGCAGAAATGCCACTCGTGCACGTATTACTGTTCAAAAAAACGAGAGGTTTGGGAACAGGATGGACCGTCCCCCTTCCTCGCTCAGAGGGCGGGTAACACTCACTCCACCTAACCCTTTACATTCAGCATTACAGGCTTCCCGTGGGGTCTTAAAAGCATTGAATTTATTAATTTGGAAATAATATTTTTAAAAAGACTTGAAAAAGTCTTGATTTTTGATATCTGGGTCTTAAAATGTGTGCTGTATGTAACTTCTCCGTATCACATTTCACCTCAAAGGTTTCATTTGTCAACCACGATTATTCAGGTTAAATAACTTGTCATACTTTGCACATTCCACATTTCTTTTAAAAAATAAATGAACATATGTTCAAGAATTTTTGTTTTTTCTTGTCGGTAGGTCTGTGAAATGGGTATTAAATTTTTATATAAATGGTCTTAAAAAGACTTGAATTTGACTAGAAGAAACCTGTAGGAACCCTGCATTAAAATAACTGAAAGAAAAGGACTAGCTTAATTGGAAGCTTGTTGTAGAGCAAAAACACCAAAACTTTTTTGTTATTTATTTTAGTTAGACATTAGGTCACGCCTTTCGTACAAATCACAAAACTTATCTATCCATAGAAATCGTTCTCAAACTCTAAACCTCGCTTCATTTGCATTTCCTAGCAAAAATCAATAAATGAGTAATAATTGGAAGGCCAGGAATCAACTGGGTAGTTTGTTCTTTTTCATTTTTTAGCCAAATCTCAAACATTTTTACCTCAATGGGTCAAATATGCTTTGAAGTCACATGAAAGTCAGTAAGGTCAGATGACACTCATGTGAGATGAATGAGTCAACACAGAGTGGCAAAACTTCTTCGTGGTCAAAGTAAGTGTAGTTGAACGGGATGCTTTGAATTCAGTCATCAGAGTAAATATATCTCCCGTGACCTACAGTCAGGGGTCCGACGCTCGTGTCTAACTATGAACTGTAAGATTTTATAAAGGAACTATTGTCTACGCTGCAATTTGCATCTGAGGTGACTGTAAAACTCCCACAAACAAGAGGGGGGGAGGGCGATGACAGGAAAACTTTGTATTTACCTCTTAAGCAATAGTACCAGCACAACAGCGCTATTGTTTTGTTTTTTGTTTGATGTGGATATAGTGGGGAATGCGAGGGTGGGGGGATGGAGAGGGGAAAATACGCTTCAAATGACTCTTCACAATGTGATGCCCTGGACAAAACGCACATTGTTTAACCTTCAAACAGGTGTTAAATGAAAAAGGTGAGCAGATATAGCATTATAAGCTAACCTAGGTCTCTAAGGTCAAGTGGGGCCATATCAGCCCCTTCTTGAACTGAACTGAGTCAATTGGAGAAGTAAGAACATGCCACGCTGACCTTGTTAATACATGTAAAGCTGAACAGGGGTAAGAGAGGACAAATCACATTGCTAGGAGCAAAAATGGAGTAAAGCTGGATAATTTTTAGAAAACATTATCATGTCAGGGATTGATATGAGTCAAGGTGAGCAGGATTAAGATACGTGTGCATACGTGGCACAAGTTACATCTGTTCTAAGTTACCCCGCCACCCGAGCCCTTTCCTCCCAGCTTGTAAATGGTAGCATTCTGCCAGCCATGTGGGGGACAGGGGGCTTCGCCGCTTGGCAGGAGATGAGGTGAGATGAACCCAATTAACAGTCACATCTTGTTCTCTTGCAACCTTTAGTTGCGCAACTCGCTTCTTGACAGGGCGACAGTTCGGAACCATTACAAGTCTTGTACGCTCCATTCATTCAAGTCCGTCTAGTCATTTTTTCATAAGCACATACAGTGCCCTTGTTTAAAAAAAAATACTGCATAAATAAACAAATACTGAATGTTTCCTTGTGAATGCTCGATGTTAGTAGGCTGGTGGTCTTGTGGTTAGCAACGTAACTTCACAGCAGGTATGTCTTTGGTTTGAAACTCAGCTGCGGCATTTCTATGTGGAGTTTCCATGTTCTTGTGCATACTTCTGGTACTCTGGCTTCTTCCCTTATATATGATTACAGCAAAATTAATAAGGGACACGGGATTATTTTTATAAAATGTGATATACTGCAAAAATTGTTCTTATAGAGCACTTATACCTTTTATCAGAGCTCATCAGTACACACAAAGACAGTCTTGTCACAACTTTATCACTGTACCTGAGGGACGTGCAGCTTGTAAAAACTATCACTGTATCAGAGGAAAATACAGCTTATCAGATCTGGATCAGAGGAAAGTGCAGGTTATCAGATCTGGATCAATATCAGAGGAAAGTACAGCTTATCAGATCTGGATCATTGTATCAGAGGAAAGTACAGCTTATCAGATCTGGATCATTGTATACAGCTTATCAAATCTGGATCACTGTCAGAGAAAAGGGCAACTTATCAGATCTGGATCACTATCAGAGGAAAGTACAGCTTATCAGATCTGGATCACTGTATCAGAGGAAAGTACAGCTTATCAGATCTGGATCATTGTATCAGGAAAGTACAGCTTATCAGATCTGGATCATTGCATCAGAGGAAAGTACAGCTTATCAGATCTGGATCATTGCATCAGAGGAAAGTACAGCTTATCAGATCTGGATCACTATCAGAGAAAAGGGCAACTTATCAGGTCTGGATCAATGTATCAGAGGAAAGTACTGTTTGACTTGACTTCAGGCTCAAACTCTATACAACAAATCGGTTCTACCAAGTAACATATCACTATTTGACCTTCTTAATAATCGTACATTCAGCTTTTGTCTGATAATAGTACTTGGCCGTTTTCTTAGCATTTTGACTTTTTTCTGGAAGAAGAATGTTGGTACTTTTTCTCAACATAGTATTTCAAATTTGTTCTGGACATTTCAATGTTTTTCTCAAAGTACTATTTTGACTTTTTTCTAGAAATGGTATGTTGACTTTTTTTCTCAACATTTTAACTTTTTTAAAGTAGAATTTTGACTTTTCTTTCTAAATATATTCACTTTTTAATTTTAATTTATTTTCCTCAACATTTTGACTTTTTCCTGGAAATCAGTCATCTTTGATCTGAGAATAATATTTTTACTTTTTTTTTACTTTTCCTCTTTATTCTTGACACTACATCCTTGTCTTTGTGTTTTTTCTCTATAATGGATCTAATGCTCCTTGTTACAAAAGAGTTAAAAACAGAAGCAAAATATTAAACCGAAGCCATTACATCATGGATGATTTATCATTGATGTCTTCAAATCAAAGAAAATCTTTTCAGTTTGAAGTTTGCAACAGGCCTTTTGTTATGTAATTCCTGCTCTGGTAGTAGTCCATCTGGGAGTTCTGCTTTGGCACGTACAAACATGTGTGAGAGCATGTCAGTGTGTAGGCGAGAGCAAGATGGAAAGAGTCAAGTGAGTGTGAGTCTGTGCTTTCAGGGAGTGTGTCTGCATTAGCCTTTTGTGCTTTTAGTCATTCAAATGAACCGTATTTAAGGACTTAAGTTTGTCATTTACGACGTCCACCTGATGGTTTTAGTGACCGTGCATCAGTCATCCTCGCTGCCTGCACATTTACAGCGTATTGGAATGTCTGCGTGCGGGGGCCGCAGCAAGCTGGTGAGTGGGCCGCTCACTGTTCCATCCTCCACAATTGAAGACGCTTCCACGCTGTTTTCCACCGAAGCCATTCGCAGCCGTCGCTAAATAGCCTCAGAAACAGGATGTAGGCCAAGCTGGAGCTGCTATTGCTTGGCCACGGGAAGCCTGAAAAGGTTCCAGCGTTATGTAAACCTGCCAGATCAGGCTGTGTAGTCATTTGGTTACACGCTTAATTTACATTCGCAGCAATGTGACTGAAGCACCGGAAATTCTTTTTTTTTTTTCCTGATTCTTTCAACTTGCAAGGCGATCAAAACGTTTTTTGAAGAAATCCCACCTCTTAATGGTGCACATTGAATAAACTGGCTCAAAGCAAAAAAAAAAAAAGAAGAACATTTGAATGAATGTACTCTAAAGAGCAAATCCTGCATAAATCTTTTCTAAGACTTCTTCAAATGCAAGTTTTTGTCAATGCCTGCATGAATCAAACCACTGACTCTGAATCAGACCTCTTTGGTGTGTCATTTTAAACAAAAACAACAGTTATCTGACTCATAATCACCACCCTAAGGGCATCAACCCCCCACATCTCAGCTTTAAAGGAAGTCTCTGTGTTGTGTTGAGGATTGGCACGTTGTAAACTGAAAGGTTGAAGTCCCTGAGGTGAAGAAGCTCGTGCAGCTCAGAACTGTAAAACAAGCGAAGGCCGCCTGCAGGAAAGCTCTCTGCTGGATGATTCCTGTCCACAGCTGCGTCCAGCCTTTCAACCGCACGTGTGTCCAGATGTTGTTCTGGCCATTAGCTCCATGCATGCGTGTGGCCCACGGTGGGAGAGCTGACAGATTCGCATGAAGGACGCCACCTTGTGTTCGAAGCTTCAAAACACACCACAGACTTTTGCCATTAAAGGAGCGGGTCCAGGAAATTTAACACAATAAGTTCAATTTACTCAAATTCTCTTTAAGAAGTTTTTGAAAGACTATATAATTTATATCTGGTAGATTTTAATTTTAAATCTGTTTATTTCCTGTTTGATGAACCCTTTTGACATGCTACCAGCTAACAGCTAGTCACAATGAAGCCATTTACAAAATATCCTAAAACAATTCCAATCTCCAAAGAAAGTTTATGCACATTATATTTTATAACCTTTACGTTGCTATTTATTTCATATTCATAGTTATTCTGACAGAATTCAAGCCACAAGTGCTACAGATGCTCTGCAGCTAATACGTGCTTCGAAAAATCACGGAATTTTTAAGAAGCAACCATGAAATGTGAAATTTATGGAGGTGTAAAGTTTAAAAAATACAAATTACGTCTGTGTTTAACAGGTGATTTAAATCCTTAAAAACACTGATTATTAAATGTGGTATTTTTGTTGTTTTGAAACTTGTAACTGGGTCGAAGCAAAGATATTAATTGTTTAAACCCCTTTTAAATAAGTAGATATTAAAAAATTCCTTTAACTGAAAAAAAAAAACAATAAAGTAAAAAAATTCTAAAAAATTTGGGCATTTCTAAGTACAAAAAATATGTTATAGAACCTTATATTTTTATAATAGATTGTTAATTTATATTTTATTAAAAAATATTCCTTGCTTTTTTTCCTGGTTGGGACAATATTGAGCTAAAGCTACAACTTTTTATTAAACGTAAATGTATTATTAAAATGGAAATAAAAGGAGGCAGGCTTTATAGCAGGTATAGAAGAATGAGTGGCATGTCACTGGTCCAGCAGCTCTACATGGAAGATATATGTCCAAAAGTGCTGAGCTGACAGAAAGGTGACAGGCAAGGCTTAGCTGACCCAGCAGTGCTGATCTCACCCCCCCACCCCGTCACTCTGTCTGACTGCAGACTCATCAGCACAGCCTTCAATACAATACGCCCTCTCTTTCCTGGAATCCTCACTGAGCTAAACTCTAAAATACAATTTAAAAAAAATCTAATTCGTTTTCCTCAAACCTTCTAATAAAAGCACTTTAAGAAGAACTGCAGTCACTGATCTTGAGATTGTTGAACTGAATGTGAAACCCCACCCTGACTGACCGATCGTAGCCCTCTCCATTGCGTAACCATCAGTGAGGTGGTCAGCGTGGCTGAGCTGCTGAGGCCTCCTGTGATCGCTGCCCTCTCTTCTCCAAGGTCCCCATCCAGGAAAAACGCGGCCATATGAAGCGATAACGGCCAGGAAATGAGTTCCATGCAGAATGACACAGAAACCAAGGCCTGTTTCATTTCCAGCCCATTATAATAGGGGAGAAATGGAACTGATGTCTGTTGTTGCTGCTCTTTGCTTTCATGTGGCTTTGAAGGTTCATAAGAGACTCGTGTCCTCTCTTATTATGTTGCAGTGGAACTAAACGACTCGATATAACAAGAATCTGACAAGAATCTGACAGAGTCATGTTTAGGAATCAGGTTTTGTAGCAAACTGTAATTTGAGTGGAGTGCAGTCTTTTGAAGTTTTAGAAAATGTATGAAAAAAACAAATCAAATCAATTGCATAAAGTCAACACTGATACTAGGGATGCTAGATATCCGATATTCTCTATCTCTTAATTTCCGATACCGATATAAGCGGGGTAGCCCTCATTAAAAAAAAAGACAAACACAGTATTTAATGCAAGGTGTGTCAAATAAATAAAAATATCACAAAAATCAGATTTGTTATATTTTGACATTTTGGGAGAGAGGAGAAGTAGCCGAACAGTTTGATGTATAATATGTGCACGGTATGTAAAGGTCATGTGTGTCATCATTATAAAAACCGATACCGATATTTACCGATATTGCATTTTAATTCCAATATCAGCCGATATTATCGGTAGACGGATAATATCGAACATCCCTAACTGATACATGTGATGCTTATCTCATTCAAAAAATCGAGTTTGACTTTAGACAGAAAATAGATAAATAAAACCATCTAGGAATCTATGGTTGTAGCTGGTAAACACACTCATACCAACTTAGCTATTTGTCACTATAATTTCACAGACATATCTAGTAGGGATGTCTCGATCCGATCACGTGTTTGGAAATCGGGCCCGATCACATGGTTTCAGACTCGATCGGAATCAGACGTTACCCCCCGATCTGCACTCAGATATATATGTATATGTATTCTCATTACGTTTAACACATCTATAGTAAGGGGTGCACATAACTTTTTTCATTGAAGTTCTCATGCTCGATACGCAGACCCTCACCATAAGCGGTGGGAGGTGGGATGCAGCGCATTGCTTCAGGCATCATTGCTGTGGCGGTCCGACAACCCCCCTCCCCCTCGACCGAGGTTTGCTCAGGGCTTCCGGATTGCAAAGCTGGTTGTTGCTGTCATTTGAGGGTCTATAGGCCCGTTTCCACTATCGGAACTTCAGGGTAATTTTACCGGAACTTTGCAGCGTGCGACTGTTTCCATTGATGCGGGCCATTTCGAGAGGGCCGTCTTCAGGGACCAACGGAGTCCCTGATCAGGGGCAGGTACTCAGATCGGCCCAATAGACTAGCGGAGTGGGAAATGTGGTTAACTCGTGCTGATTGATTGTGGGATGAAGGAAAATGATGAAAGCAGACCGCGTCGAGATTAATGGCCTGTGTGTTGTTGTCGGAGCTTGCAAAATGACCGTGTCTTCGAGGTTGGATTAGTTCGTCATCAAGTATACTCATCCTTCTGTTCAGCACTCCCATCACTATGGATAAAAACAGCGAAATACGCCTCAACCATCACTTCTTTGTCCATTGTTGATCTATTTATTATTCTCCACTTCCTTGTCTGTTCGTGCCTTTACGCTTGTCAGTGACGTCGATGCTGACGTCTTACAAAAGTTCCGGAAACGTGGTGGTTGTAATGGAAATACGAGCGCTGAGCGGAACGAGCCAGCTGATTAGTCCCGGTCAATTTCGCCCTCTAGGATTTACCCTGAAGTTCCAATAGTCAAAATGGGCCTTATGTGTCTATTCTAGAGCCTGCAGCTTCCCCAGTGTCAGCCTTCCTTCACCACTCCCTGCAGTTGGATGTGAGGCTCATCAGCTCACGGGATGGGTGATCGGTCCGCAGAGGCGCGTTCGGGTGGAGGGGTCCGGCACGCACACATGATGGTGTTATTCGGTCTGTTTCCCTTTATTTGTTGTATCCAGTTCAGTTCAGGTTAACTGAGGCAGACACGTTCTTTATAGAATATTTTCTAACTCAGAGAGAGAGAAATCTTTCTGGAGTTGATCAAACTTTTAGTTTGAGCCCTGACTTTTAGGTCTGTTTACAGCTGATATTAGATGAAAAACAGATTAATGCCACTTTTTATTTTACAGTGACTCGACCAGCTGATAGATCCTGTCTTGTTGTCATGACCTGCTGATGATGATCAAAGTTATTGTGTTTAAAAATATATTTAAAAAGGCAAAACTTGTATTTGACTTACAGTATTTTTTCTATTTTACCAAACCATGACTTAGGTCAATGGCATTTATTAGTATTAGTACGGTATAGACTATTACTCAAATGTAAGTACTTGTACTTGGTTTCAAAAAATCTGGTATTTGTGCTGTTATTGTGTCCTCCTGATGTATAATTGTAATATTGCTTGTGACCACATGGTGGCACTGTATTATACATTGACAACTGGGTGATAGCAGGGGGTATATAAGAAGAAGAATTTGTATGAATGGCTACTGGTGAATGACTGTAAACAAACACAAGTGCAATTGCTAAATGGAGACACTGGATCTTTGTCTTTTAATCGACAAACACAACTTGGTGTCAGGAGTGGGATTTGAACCCACGCCTCCAACTGGAGACCAGAACTTGATTACTTGATTGCTTTTGCCACTATGCTCCTTTGTGCATCGGTGTTACGTCCATAGCTGTATCGATCGTCAGACATGTGACTCCTTCTTCACTACCTTGTTCCCTCTCCTACTGTTTACACCCTCCAGTGTCAACACCACCTGAGTGTCATGGCAACCACCGTGAGGAGAACAGTGATCCCTGCCTCTACTGGGGTTTTACAGCTGGTTTTGGGGGAAAAAAGAAGAAAAAAAAGTTTTTTTGGAAAACACTTTGATGTCGGGTCCAGCAGAGTGAGAGAAATATGCCTTTGATGTGGGAAGTCAGTGAGTGTTTTTTATGTTACTGCAGGTGTTAAAATATGAAATCCTGCTAATTCAGAGCTAAATGTTCCCCAGTCTTAGTGTAAACTAGGTCATACTGATATTTATTTTCAAGTTTTACTCTTTTTTAAATTTAAATTTCTAAAACCTCAACGGTCAAAGGACGAATCTGAAAATAATTAGTGATATGAGTCAGACCTACATCTTGCGCTTATCTAACCAGACATCTGCCTGGACCTGTCACTTTAGAGGTATTTGTTTGAGTATTTGCTAGATTTCTGAGGATGTATGATCAATTTATCACTTTCTATCACTCATAGTGGGAGGCCTTGTGTGTTAACATTTTAAAGTGCAAAAAAACAACTTCCCTCAAAGTTATGGAAATTTAATAAGCATGCTAAAGTGAAAACAGAAAAAAATCCTCGATTGATTGGGAGATTTGTGGGAAAAATGTCACCCCGTTTGGGAGGCAGGCTCACATTTCACCATGAGGAACCAACTGTCTTAAATCAGCTCCAGCTGAGGGAACCATAGAGTGTACATACATTGTACACTAAATTGGTGGAAATAGACCATAATGCATTGCGACCTTAGTCGACAGAGCATGCTACTCTAACAGCTCATTAGATGTTTGAGCCGTAAAGCGTCTCGTCTCCTGCTCTGTCTGAGCTGCAGGACTTGAGAAAAACAGTTTAAAGCCGTTGTTATACAGCCTTACCAAGGTCACACATACAGCACATAGAAAACACATAACAGGTAAGGTTGACTGTGAGCAAGCTGCCACTTACTAGGGCGCCCCCTTTAGGCAGATGAAAGGATAACAATAGGGAGAAAAACAGGCCCCCCAGCTCTGCTCCGATAGGGGCAGAGATGGGGGGGATGTAAAAACAATTATGATGCACGCTTGATTCAAGTTATATCACACTCCATCATCTACAGCATGCTAACAGAGTAACACCATGATTACTTTTGAACACATTTGAGTAAAACTGTCTAGTTGAGGTTGTGTTCATGTTTTCTAACATAAAAGTGGAAAATTTGCCAAGGAATGGATCAAAAAGTCTGAGGAATTCCATCTGGTTTACAGAATTCCAATATATTAATCTAACGGGATCTGGTGCCATCTGTGGAATAAAGTCCGGTCTACAGACAGCCCTCTCTACAATCCGCAGAGTTCAAAGGATCTATTGCTAAAGTCTTTGTATGAAACACTCCAGGACATTACCAGATGTTGTTTGTACAGCTCAGATTGGTCAGAGCTGTTCTGGCAGCAAAGTGGGGATCTGCTCAATATCATAATATTCTAGACGATCGGTGCAGGTGTTCCCCTCTGTTTGCCAACTTGTCTTTTAAATTTCAGCCTTTTCTTGCCACTTAAAAGACAAAGACTAGTAAAAAAAGAGAATCCGGCAAGATCAAACACACCTGACTGTCTCCTCTTGTTCCTGATGGCTGTAAGAGATCAGAGGCCAGATGATGCAGTGATCCGCACATACGCACAAAAGCCTAATCTCATCACGCTGCTATGCAGACACACAGAAACATGGGTGCTGGCTTGAAGATCAAACAAAGGTGAGTAACACAAGTCTGTCCTACCTTACTGCAAAATCTTTGTACAGCAGAGAGAATGTCTTCTCCGCTTCTTTCTCCAGGTTTTGGAGGGTTTTTTTCCCCAAGATTTTTTAGGAAAAAAGCAAAATCAGAAGAACTCTGTAAGAGATAAATACTTTTTCACAGGACTGTATAAATATAGAAGCTTGTTTAAAGGATGCAGTGCGAAGGTATAATGTAGAAGCAGCATTTGTCACATTAGCTGACGTATAGCTGCAAAAGGAACCTACTTTACAATAAAAACAGAAGCAAAGGAGTCAAATTTTCTACAGCTTTCATTCTCATCACAGTGAAAAACAAGACTGCATAACTTAATGAATAATTAAGAATGTTTCTATACGATTATTGAACAGATTGTTATCAGACACACAAAGTAAAACACCGGTGTTATTGAATATTTTTAAAAATCTATCATTTTCTTGCAGCTTTGGGACAAAGCTCCTTTTTGTGAAAAGAGGAAGTAAATAATTCAGGTGTAGATTTTTTTCTTGTCTGTCCCCATCAAAGGCTTATTCCTATCAAAGGTGAACAGGATTTACAAATCTGGACTAAGATGTTTTCAGTCTGAAATGTCTTCGGAAAATGCCTATCAGCTATAGAAGCTCAAAATAGTAAATGTAATAATAATCAAAATAATTTTCCTCATTATTTTGATCTTGTTTGCAATACTGTCACAGTTTTTGCGTATACGTCCAACTGTTGAGAGGAAAAAAACAAATTATGCATCATATGTGAAGTTCAACTGACATTTGTAGCAGTGCATTTTATGACTTTGAAAAAAGCTGTGAGAAATTTCCCCTCACCTTGCTTTCCGACATTTATCCGGGTCTGGGTTGTGGGGGCCCAAGTAGGGCATCCCAGACCGTCCTCTTCCTGACCAAGTCCACCAGCTCTTTTGCTGGGTTGTCCAGGCGTTCCCTGGCCAACCTGGAGGTGTATTTCCTCCAGCGTGTCCTGGGTTGACTCGGGGGGCCTCCTGTTGGCAGGACATGCCCAAAATGCCTGCCTCAGGAGGCGTCCTAACCAGATGCCCGAACCACCTCAACTGGCTCCTCTCGATGTGGAGGAGCAGCGGTTCTGAGTCCCTCCCGAATGTCCGAGCTCCTCATCCTGTCTCTAAGGCTGAGCCCGGCCACCCTGTGGAGGAATCTCATTTCGGCCGCTTGTATCCGTGATCTCGTACTTAAGGTTACTACCACTGCAGATGCTGCCTCAACTCGCCTGTTGATCTCCTTCGAGGGAGCGGGAGATGGACATAAACCTCCCTATAGATAACAATGTAAATTGAGGGAAATTGGTGAGATAACCCTGTTTTAGACTTCACAGTATTCAAAGTTTAAACAGGTCACAGAAAGATGGATTTTACATGAACAATATATATACTTTATGGTTTTTGCACAATCGCAGTTTAAATTATACGATTTTTGAAGATGTTATGAAAATGATGTCACACTAACTTTAAAACTGCCTAATACATCAAACTCTTTCTTCCCCAAGCACACATAGAAATTATACATGAAAATATCATCTTCATGTGTAATATCTAAATGTCTTGTATGAGCATCAATATGAATTCTGAAAACTGATTTTCCACACATGCCCGTGTTGAAACTAACGGATAAAATGAACTTAGCTATCAGGATCTATCTTGATTTATCTCAAACTTTTGATTATGTGAGCTAAAATAATTTACGTAGCAAACTATAACGCTGCAGCCTTACAGGAAATTTAAATAAATGGCTTCAAAATTATAGTGAAAATCATCAACAGTACATAAACATTAAGATATAAGGTTATTCTATGGTGTGTGGTGTACCACAGGGATCTGTTTTAGGACCCCTTTTGTTTATGAAATATATTAATGACACATTTGAGTCTCTCCAGTACTTTTTGCAGGTGATACTAATTGTTTTATTTTTACACATAAAACCCTAATTTGATGACATTCAAATGTAACACTTGAATGCAATAACTCGTCTTATCCACATGCTTTAAATATAAAATTCATTTCATGATTGAATTTTGAACAATTCATGCACATCACAGCCAAAGTTATCGTCTCGTCTTCTTCCGCTTATCCGGGTCGCGGGGGCAGCATCCCAATTAGGGAGCTCCAGACAGTCTTCTCCCCAGCCACTTCCACCAGCTCCTCCGGCAGGATCCCAAGGCGCTCCAGGGCCAAACCAGAGATATATTTTCTCCAGCGTGTCCTGGGTCGACCCGGGGGCCTCCTGCCGGCAGGACATGCCTGAAACACCTCCCTGGGGAGGCGTCCAGGGGTCATCCTAACAAGATGCCCGAACCACCTCAGCTGGCTCCTTTCAACATGGAGGAGCAGCGGCTCTACTCCGAGTCTCTCCCGAATGTCCGAGCTCCTCACCCTATCCCTAAGGCTGAGCCCGGCCACCCTGCGGAGAAAACTCATTTCGGCCGCTTGTATCCGCGATCTCATTCTTTCGGTCATTACCCAGAGCTCATGACCATAGGTGAGGATTGGGAGGTAGATCGACCGGTAAATCGAGAGCCTTGCTTTCCGGCTCAGCTCCCTCTTCACCACAACAGACCGGTTCAGCGTCCGCATCACTGCAGACGCTGCCCCAATCCGCCTGTCGATCTCCCGCTCCCTCCTTCCCTCACTCGTGAACAAGACCCCGAGTTACTTGAACTCCTCCACTTGAGGCAGGATCTCTCTCCCGACCTGGAGTTGGCAAGCCACCCTTTTCCGACCGAGAACCATGGCCTCAGACTTGGAGGTGCTGATCCTCATCCCAGCCGCTTCACACTCGGCTGCGAACCTCCCCAGCAAGAGCTGTAGGTCAGAGCCTGATGAAGCTAGGAGGACCACATCATCCGCAAAAAGCAGAGACGAGATTCTCCTGTCACCAAACTCGACACCCTCCACACCACGGCTGCACCTAGAAATCCTGTCCATAAAGGTTATGAACAGGACCGGTGACAAAGGGCAGCCCTGGAGGAGTCCAACCCTCACTGGAAACAGGTCCGACTTACTGCCGGCTATGCGGACCAGACTCACACTCCTCTGGTACAGGGACTGAATGGCCCTTAACAAAAGACCATCCACCCCGTACTCCTGGAGTGCCCCCCACAGGGTGTCCCTGGGGACACGGTCATAAGCCTTCTCCAAATCCACAAAACACATGTGGATTGGTTGGGCAAACTCCCATGACCCCTCCATCACCCTAGCGAGGGTAAAGAGCTGGTCCACAGTTCCACGACCAGGACGAAAACCACATTGCTCCTCTTCTATCTGAGGTTCAACTATCGACCGGACCCTCCTCTCCAGTACCCTGGAGTAGACCTTCCCAGGGAGGCTGAGGAGTGTGATCCCCCTATAGTTGGAACACACCCTCTGGTCCCCCTTCTTAAAAATGGGAACCACCACCCCGGTCTGCCACTCAACAGGAACTGCCCCCGATGACCACGCAATGTTGCAGAGACGTGTCAACCACGACAGTCCTACAACATCCATAGCCTTGAGATACCCAGGTCGGATCTCATCCACCACCGGGGCTCCGCCACTGCGTAGTTTTTTGACTACCTCAGCAACTTCTGCCCCAGAGATTGGACAGTCCATCCCCAGTTCTCCCAGCTCTGGTTCCTCATAGGAATGCGTGTTGGTGGGATTGAGGAGCTCCTCAAAGTATTCCTTCCACCGCCCGACTATAGCCCCAGTTGATGTCAGCAGCTCCCCGTCCCCACTGTAAACAGTATGAGCGAGTTGCCGCCTTCCTCCCCTGAGGCGCCGGATGGTTTGCCAGAACCTTTTTGGAGCCGACCGATAGTCTTTCTCCATGGTCTCACCAAACTCCTCCCACGCCTGAGATTGTGCCTCGGAAACTGCCACTGCTGCACCCCGCTTGGCCCTCCGATACCTATCAGCTGCCTCTGGAGACCCACAGACTAGCCATGCCTTGTAGGCCTCCTTCTTCAGCCTGACGGCTCCCCTAACCTCTGGTGTCTACCAGCGGGTACGGGGGTTACCGCCACGATTGGCACCGGCTACCTTGCGACCACAGCTAGCAACAGCCGCCTCAACAATCGCAGAGCGGAACAAGGCCCATTCGGACTCAATGTCCCCCACTGCTCTCGGGACGCGGTCGAAGCTCTGCCGGAGGTGGGAGTTGAAGACCATCTTGACAGGCTCTTCTGCCAGGCGTTCCCAGCAGACCCTCACTATACGTTTGGGTCTACCCGGTCTGCGTAGCATCTTCCCCTGCCACCTGATCCAACTCACCACCAGGTGGTGATCAGTTGACAGCTCCGCTCCTCTCTTCACTCGAGTGTCCAAAACATACGGTCTCAGGTCAGATGATACAACTATAAAGTCTATCATCGACCTGTAACCTAGGCTGCCCTGGTACCAGGTGTACCGATGGGCATCCTTATGTTCGAACATGGTGTTCGTTATGGCCAAACTGCGACTTGCACAGAAGTCCAATAACAGAACACCACTCGAGTTCAGATTGGGCGGGCCATTCCTCCCAATCACGCCCCTCCAGGTCACGCTGTCATTGCCCACGTGAGCGTTGAAGTCTCCCAGCAGGACTATGGAGTCCCCAGTAGGAGCGCTATCCAGCACTCGTCCCAGGGACTCCAAAAAGGGTGGGTACTCTGAGCTGCTATTTGGTGCATAAGCACAAACAACAGTCAGGACCCGTTCCCCAACCCGAAGGCGCAGGGAAGCTGCCCTTTCGTCCCCCGGGGTAAACCCCAACATACAGGCAGAGAGTCTTGGGGCTAACAGAAAGCCCACCCTAGCCCTCCGCCTCTCACCCGGAGCAACTCCAGCATAGAAGAGGGTCCAACCCCTCTCAAGGACTCGGGTTCCAGAGCCAACGCTATGTGTCGAGGTGAGCCCGACTATATCTAGCCGGTATCGCTCAGCCTCTTCCACAAGCTCCAGCTCCTTCCCCGCCAGAGAGGTGACGTTCCATGTCCCAATAGCCAGTTTT
>SSNR01000041.1:2023037-2108306 GCA_006937965.1 Callopanchax toddi | reverse complement strand
AAAAAAAAAAAAAAAAAAAAAAAAAAAAAAAAAAATCTAAAAAGGTCATAGATATGAGGTCCAGTTCAATCCAGAGTTTTTCATTTTGTCTGGCTCGCTCTTCGCTGGTTGAATGTCCAGCTGGGTGAAAGTAAAGGCAGAGCCAACCGCATCAGAGAGGGCAGCAAGTTTAAGGAGTGCCTGACATCAGAGGCGGTGCAAACCGCTGACAGGCAACAAAAGCACATGGTGCCACATCTGGCTTCTAGTTTAGCGTGCAGTTTCCCCTTAGCACAAGTTGGGACTATGATTATCTCTGTCCCACTGCCTTGTAATGGAACAATGAAGATTGTTAGCTACGGGTAGCTTTGGGAAAACAGCAGATTTGAGGTTTAACCGCTGATGAATGAGAAAAGAATGAGTAGTAGAGATATGGTTATCAGCTCTATGTTGGTGCTCTTTCTCACTGCGTGTGCTGCTAGCCTTTTCTTGGTAATCCTGTCAGTGTCCTCATACTCACCCTGCTACAGCTGGACCATGTGCTTCACAGCTGAGGTTTACTGGCTAAAGAGAACCACGGCGGTTAAAAGAAAGGAGCGGGGTGCCCCTCCGACCATAGAGCGTGCATGCACATGCAGATGTACAAACACATCTCTATGCACGAAAAAGCAGGCCAGGATTCGAAATAAACAATTCTCTTCTTCAACTAAAGGAAAGCCCAGTGGTGAGAGGAGGTGCCTTTGAAGGGTCACCTAAGGTCAGCTCACTGAAACTCAGTGAACGTCATGAAGTTATGATGGACTTCCTGTCTGTTAAGTGTATCCAAGGGGTTAGCGAAACGAAGCTGGTATGAGTTAAATTTATCAAAACATATTATGACCTTTTTCTTCTTTGTTGTGTTTTTAGAGGCAAACATTAGAGACGTGTTCTAAAATAGTTGTTTCAACAGCGCTTTCTTTGGTTTCATGTAGCTGATTTAGCCAGAGTTAGCTAGATGAGCTAGCTTTAGCTTCCTTGGCAGAATTCGGGTAATTTTGAAAACACACTCTAGCAGAACTATCAACTTCAGAAAAGCAGCAGAAATGTTTACACAAACCTCTTAAAAGGTTTAGAGAATATGAACAAAGCTTAAATAGCCTTTAGCACTAACTGTGGTTAGTCCAAAGTTAGCATGAATGGTGTATTTTTGTGCTAAAAATGTTTGAATGTCTGTGTTGCATGTTAAAAAATTTCAATGAAACATGCCTTGAAGTTGATATTTTGACTTGAAAGTTGGAGTTTCCTGACTCACTCCAACCTCAAAATCCAATATGGCTGCCTTTCACATGACACATGGCGATAAACGAAGTAATAAATAATTTTCACTTGTTTTTTTGTTTTTTTGTATTTGATTAAATCAGTCCCAGACCCTACGTATTAGAAAACATTGGTGTGTAATCACTTATGTGTGTGTTGCTAATCTCCCACTGCCGTATGAGCGCAGCACTAAGTGACACTTGTGTAATCACAGGTTGTGCGATAGAAACCGCTATAGATGGTAGACGTAACAGCAGTGTGTAAAGTAGTGTAGAGGCAGAAGAAACTGGTAGACATGCATTATATCTGGCGTGCGTGTGCACTGCTTGTGTACATCCCTTAGCTTCAGATGTTTTAAGGTATATGTGTAAACTTTAGACTTTTATTGTGAAGGGCTGAAGGAAGTTCCACTGTGGATGCTGCTGCAGAAGAAGCCAAAAGACTGCATCTCATATTCAATAAAATGAATAGTTGATTATACATAGTTTACTCAGTGAAACACACAGAGAACTCTTGGTTACAATAATAAAACAAGAGAACAGACGCAGTCAGGTTATGGAGTAAAATAGAGTTCACTTTTGCTGATTCTAGAAATACTTTTTTTTTTTTTTATTAATAGTTTTATTTTTGATTTTACATATTATTAAACAAACATACAGAACAAAAAGAGCCCTCTCTTTGTTCTAGAAATACTATTTTGACAAATTTTTCCACATTTGGATTTTTTTCTGGAAAAATTTGAACTTTTTCCCCCCAATAAAGCATTTAAACATTTTCTGGAAAATTTTCAAATTAATTCTAGAAATGATGTTTTGACTTTTCCTGGAAATAGTTTATCTTTTTTCTAGAAATTGTATTTCACATTTTTTATGGAAATATGTTGACTGTCCCTTTAGTATTTTGAGCTTTTTAGGGAAATTATATTTTGACTTTTTTCGTGACATGTATAGAAATACATTTCGGCCTTTTTCTGTAATGGTATTTTGACTTATTTTCTAAACGTTTTGACTTTATTTAGAAGATATTTCAACTCTATTCTGGACACAATATTTATATTTTCCCTCTACCTTTCAGCTTTATCCTAAATTAATGTTTTGACTTTTTTCTCTACAGTGGCACTAACATGTTGTCGTATACTCCAGACTGAATCACGTGAAATCTGATTCTCTGATTGCTTTGTCTGGGAAATAAGAGCTTAGTGAGTGAAGACAAGTCAGAGTGAGTCTGCTGTAATTACTCCCAGTACCCTGTAAGTCAGTATCACGTTGCTGCTGCATGATCTTAAGTGTTCCCACCTGAACTCTTCACTGTGGTGATGAGATAGAGAACAACTTGTTTCCATGGGATAAAGCATCATATCAAATATGCATCCGATGAAAGCTTTATTCTCCTAGATGGAAGTAACATCGATATAAAGTACGCCGACTCATGTATTAGTCAGTATGCCGAGTCATGCTGGTGCTCTCTCTTGCTAAAGAACTCATCTTACTCATCTTTAACAGAAAAACTGCTTCTCTAAGCTTTTTTATAAAGATGAATACAAAGGATTTTAAAGTAAATATGCAGATAATCCATGTTGCTGGTTTAACTGGATTAATAAAGGGTTGTTTATCAGTTATTATGACAGTTATCAAAATGATGGAAAGTCTAGAGAATGTGAGGTTGGGTGGGTGAGGGGCTGCTTCTTTAGCTGGCTCACGACCAGCTCTGACAGGTCTCGACTGGCTGCTTCTTCCACCTTCAGCAGGCCTGGCGAGTCAAAACAACTGACATCATCCCAGAGGGGAGACAAGGGGGTGGGGGGGGGGGTGGGTGGGGGTGGGGGTGCTGTCTTGTGTTGTGGTGAGGAAGATTCCTGAAAGGAAACCAAGTAGCAACCACGACACACGCCGGACAAACTCCCAAAAAGCTTCAACTGTTGCGATCTGCTCCTTAAATATCTTTGACTGGAAAAACTACAAAAATGGCTACAATTCACATTATAAGTGTGGTAATGTCACGTTACTGGATATTTAGATTAATAACAAACTTCCAGTCTTTTCTAGACCAATTTTAGGTCACTGGGGTTCTTATTTACAAACGAGGTGCTGAGAATCCACATTTCACGAGACAACAGCACCACCATGTGGCCAAGCTGAACCACTGCAACACAACCCCCTTTACTCCACAT
This sequence comes from Callopanchax toddi, assembly GCA_006937965.1. Taxonomy (NCBI): domain Eukaryota; kingdom Metazoa; phylum Chordata; class Actinopteri; order Cyprinodontiformes; family Nothobranchiidae; genus Callopanchax; species Callopanchax toddi. The sequence continues at coordinate 2,104,861 of SSNR01000041.1, read as the reverse complement.
TTATAATAGGACTAAAGAATATTTTGATGAACTACATTCACAAATAACTTATCATACTTCACCTTTATTGAAACAAAATTATTTTTTAAAAACAGAAAGACAAATAAATTGTCCATAAATGTCCCGTTTTCTGCCTTTTCATCCACTGATGGATTGCCTTGATGAGTTTTGGGAACAGCTCAGATCTTCAGTGCATGTGGTCAAAAGCGTAAAAATGAAGCTCGTGCTCCCTGCGTTGACATCAAAGCTCGCCGTGTGGACCAGAGGTCGTCTGAGATCCTTCCGACTCCTCCGATGTTTCTAACACCAAACAAAAAAAACATTAAGAAGTGAACAAATAACGGGACACGAGTTGTTCCACATGCCGACATCACGAGGTAAACGACAGGGCGATCCTCACCGTGCCGCTGTGTTTGGACACACTGTCCGTCTCGCTCCTCGTAGCCACCGGAGCAGACGCACAGGTAGCCGCCTTCGTTGTTGACGCACACCTGATGCTCCTTTGTGCACGCAGGCTCTGACGCAGAACATTCATCCACATCTGGAAAACAAAAAATCATCTAAAGTTGAGTTTTGCTGTTATTGCTCTAAATACAAGCAATGATTTTTAAAAATAAATGCTCACATTAAAAAAAGTTTGATTTAATAATAGCGTGAAGTTACACATTAAACAGATTTTAAGAGATTAAACAGGAAAAGGCATATTTGCTCTGACTTGAGGCTGCATGTGTGAGATCATGGATTTGTGTGGTCGGAGAAATTAGTGATTTTGATGAAAATTTTAAAAGTTCTGGGGAAAAAAATCTTCTGGGAATAAAATCTCATCCATTTCAGGTCGGAAATTCATCAATTACAGTGGTCCCTCGCTCTTTCGTACCTAACCTGTCGCGGCCTTGCAGTTTTGCGGATTTTTTAGTCCAATTTTACATGCTTTTTTTTTTTTTTTTACAGTGCATTGTGTTCTGTGTCCTGACCATTAAACTTGCGCTGCACGCTGGACCACCCTAGAGCCGCTGGGTGCCTCTCCGCTGGACCGCAGACCGAGTTGCACCCTTATCATGCTCCCATATGAGAGCTTCTTTGCCTGCAGCGCAGTGGGAGGTGAGAAGCACCTGCAGCTTCTCAGCAGGTGAAAACGGCGCTGCGGGCTTCACACCACGACGGAACACATAATGTCTGGACTAGGGTTGTCACTGTTACCGGTTTCACAGTAAACCCCGGTAAAAACGTTGACAATAATTATTACCGTCATGTTTTTAAAAAACTATATTATCTCGGTGGGTTAACCGCCTTCGCAGTATTGACACAGTTAGCTTCCCGGCCACCGTCCCCTCTGGTGAAGCTTCTGCGCACTTTCTAGTGTTTACATCCACAACTTTCTTAAGCTAAAGCTAAAATGACAGCGAAAAGAGGAGAAAACAGCGCTGAGGGCATCTATCAGCCCTCATTGGGGCGGCACTAGCTCAGTTGGGAGAGTGGCCGGTCTGGTAACCGGAGGGTCACCGGTTCAATCCCCAGCTCTGGCTGGGTTAGATTGTCGTTGTGTCCTTGGGCAAGACACTTCACCCACCTTGCCTGTGTGAATGTGAGTGTGACTGTGTGTGAATGTTGGTGGTGGTCAGAAGGGCCGATGACACAGAATGGCAGCCTCGCTTCTGTCAGTCTGCCCCAGGTCAGCTGTGGCTACAGACGTCTGTCGTAGTTTACCACCACCGGTGAGAATGACTGTGTGAATGAATAATGCAACTCTGTAAAGCGTCTTTGGGTGACCTAGAAAAGCGCTATATAAAACTGATGCATTATTATTATTGTTATCATTATAGGAGACAAAGATGGAAGTCTGGGCATATTTTGGATATTTGAAGAATGCAGAGGGACAGTTGTTTGCCGAACGTGCCGGGAAAAAGTGCGAAAGGAAGCCACACGAGACTCATCTGTGTGACCATCAACTCTACAGTCACTGCAAGAGAAGGTATTAAGGTAACGTTTAGCGTTTTAGCTGAAATACATGATGTGAGGACTTTGGGTTGAGGGAGAAAGCAGCGAGCGCCACTGCCAGAACATAAACCGAGTCGGACACCCCCGTATTGAAATGAGGCTACGGGGCTCACAGCGGGCAGATCGCCGTTGACGCTGCTTAATGAAGCGTCAGAATAAGTTCACCAGAACTCCAGCTTAGCAGAAAATAACTGGTGGTTTATTAGCCATGCTGCGGGGAGCGGGAACAGTACAGAGACTGCCTTAAAGTACGACGGGTAACCATAGAAACGAGGTTGTTTTTGTCAAGTACGGTGGCCCATGCAGTACAATAGGGTGTTGGTCAACTGATCTACAGTCGCCACTGCTGATTGATTATGAATTATTATGAATTTAACAATGATTACTGCCTGATGACATCTCCCCTAATCTGAAAAGCTCACAGGAAGAACACAAGCTGAGGACAATATTATCCTGATCTAGAGGGTTTATTTAGTTGTCTAGCTGAACATATTCAACATCCTTTTAAAAAATACAGAGATAATACCGAAAACCGTGATAATTTTGGTCAAAATAACCGTGAAGGTAAATTTTCATACCGTGACAACCCTAGTCTGGACCGGATCTTTCAGACAGGATCAATAAATTTTTTATTTTTCTGTTCTGAAGGTCTGGTAATGTTTCAACAAGAGAGAAAAGTGTGAAAATGTTAATGCCTGTCTGAGAAAAGTGTAAAAAGTGTATAGCGAAGGGTTTTACAGCCTTAAAACATAGCAGATTTCGCTTATTGGCGGTTATTTTTAGAACGTAACTCCAGCGATAAACAAGGAATCACTGTACTTTGATATCAGATGAATAGAGACAAACACAGCAAGAAAAGCTGCAACAGTCGTCTACGTCTCACCTGTGCAGGTTCCGTCTACGTCTTCATATCCGCTGGCACAAGCCTGGCACTTATCAGAACCGGCTCCAGAGCAGCCGGCGCACTCTGCATCACACGCTGTGAGGGTCAAATACACATAAAACAACCTCTCTTAATAAAACAAATACAGTGTTTTCTTGTTGGACATCTTTAAGGCTAAAAATGTAACTATCCACACCAATAATATAAACCTTCTAGTATTTAAAGTGTGTACTGTTGTAGTTTTTTTTTACCCTTGCAGGAGTAGGAGCCTTCAGAGTTGAGGCAGTACTGATCCTCTTTGCATGGAGGAGGATCGTTGGTGCATTCGTCCACATCTGCAATTCATCACAAAACATGTCATAAAAAATATCAGATTATATATCCTTTTTGTTGTTTTATACACTCAAAACAATGTAAAGAACGAGTTGAAAACACATCGGCTGTAAAATATCCTGCTGGATCCTGATATGGAATGGGTATTAGTGTACTTTCAGTGCTTAATGTTGATGTTCAGATATAGGTCAATGAGGCGTTTTTTGCCTGAATTTTATTGAATTAGTCTCAAGTTTCTTATATTTGTTCACCCTACCAACACAAGCTTCCTGCTCGTCCTCCTCCCAGCCCTCCTTGCACTCGTCGCAGTCCTGATCGGTCGCTCCGGTGCAGGTTTTACAAGCAGCGTGGCACTCTAGTGGAGGACGTAACTCAGATTTATAAACAGGTTGATCTCCCCAACTGCAGTGGATCGTCTGAGTTTTACCTGTGCACAAAGAGAACGATTCGTTCCTCACTTCGTTGAAATACCCGTCGACACAGTCCAGGCAGAGCTCGCCCTGATAGGCGCCGTCACAGCTGCACTTCCCGTTCCCTCCACGCGTCCCGTCGCCATCACAGCGTCCGTTTCCGTGACACGGTCTCTCTGAACCCCCGACACAAGCTGCGAGACAAAAAAACAGTCACTCTGCAGGATTCAAACCTAAAATAAAAATGTCCAGTTATGAATCCTGTACAGTCTGATGGAAACATTATGGGAGTCCTCACCATTACAGTCAGGTCCAAATGTTCCCTTTGGACAGCACACTTTAACGGTGTCTACGCAGAACCATTTATGCAGATCAGGATGTTTTGTTTTCCTGTTTTAACAGAGAATCAGAGGTATCATTTAAAAACTCTTCCAAGAAGTCAAGAGTTTCTTGCGTTCTGGAGATCTTAATAATGTTTTCTTTGGCAATTTGCCGCAATATTTTTATCATTTTAAGTTGGCTTTATCAGCAGCCTGCCACAAAAACACTATTCTTTGGAAAAAAGTTCCAAAATTAAACAGTTTAACGCACAAAAAAAAGGATTTTTTGATCCAAAACGTGACTCTTAAACAGATTTTAGCTAAAAACTTGTCATATGATGGATGATCAGTTGAAAAATGATGCATTTTGGTTATCTGTACACCAGGTTCCCTTCATCCTGCAAAACGTACTACTTCGACCCCTTGCCCATCTGACCCCGGCTAATCAGATTCCATTATTTTATGCTTTCAAAGAAATGTAAGAGTTGGCTTGTTAATGCTGGTGGAGTCTAAACCAACTCACTTTTTAAACCACCAGATCTCAAAGTGCTCCTCGTGTTCTTCCACCATACGGTTGCATTCGAAGCTGCTGCTCTCACACAGCTCCTCTAAAATCTCCACCAGGCGAATCTCACTGCAGGAAGACACAAAAATCACCAGGTGCACTGAATGGTTTGATGGTGTGATCGTGCAAATCTGAGTTTACTGGTTATCTAGAATGTGTTGGTCATCGTTACCAGAGGAGGGCAAAGTGAGCCGCTCTGTGGCAGGTTGACCTGTAGTTTGGACTCACCTTGTCTCATATTTGGACAGTTTTCTTTCCTCCCAGGCTGTGTTACCTCCTCCAAAATTCTGCTTTGCTGTTCTGTCAATGCCCTGAAACATAAAAAAACACATTAAAATTAAAAACTACACCATATTACATATTTGTGTGCGTTTAAAATCAAATATAACACCTTAAAATAAGGATTTTTTGTTAATAAGTCATCAAACTAAACAGGAAACGTGCCATTAGATGTTCTCTAACCTTATTGAAGTTATCAGTGATTTGTTGGCAGGTGCTACAGGCGCTTTTCAGGTCCTTCTTAGCCTCATTGGCTTGAAAAAGCAAAATAAGTGTGGCAGAAAGCAGCAGCAGGAGTCGCAGCTCTGGACCGGAGGACAGCATCGTCTCAGGTTCAGTCACGCTCTCATGTCAGGGCTCCGACCACTCAACAAGCAAGTTTAGAACTGATACAAACGAGCTAAAATGGCCGGGCACATCTAAACGACCCGTTTTTAACATTAAATCAAAGATAGCGTTATCTATGCAAAGCACGGCAAAGTTGTATTTACATGCCGGTTACAGAAAAAAAGATGTTTTCCGCGTCAGCTTCCGAATCGGATTGTGGCTTGTCCTGATTGGCTAGTTAGCGTGTCAATCGTGTAAACGGCGAATCGCAAGCCGCCACGCGCGGGACATAGCGTCAATCCCCATGTGGAAAATTAAAGAATAAAAATAGTTTTATATAAATTATATATATTTTTAATTTAAAGTGAACATATTTATCTATCCACATGTTATGTTAATTTTTTTCTATTTTATAAGTGTTACAAAAATTAAGCGACGCGAGAACATTTATTCACTTCCTGTTTTGACCGGAAGTGAAAAGAGAGCTTTCTGTCATGGCTGAAAAAGGAAAAGTTGTGGGTCTACCACTGCTGCTGCTTCTGATTTCTGTCGCTGGCTTACATTTATTAATTTGCCCGTTTACCAAAGTTGAAGAGAGTTTTAATTTACAAGCGGTACATGACATTCTGTACCACAGACTTGACTTTGACAAGGTAAGCAGTCGCTACATGACGTGCTAACAAGCTAAGTGGACATCAAACACAAAATGAGTTCATCTTCACTTTGAGTTTTGTTTCGTAACATTCCCAAAAGCTAACTATAAATGAAATGTAAGTTATTTAATACAAGTTATTGTATAATAGGTTTAAAATAGATTTGACTAATTACAGCCACATTTTTTTCAGTTAGCATAATGCCAGTATTGAATTTTATTTATTTTAAACATGTAAAAAATAGTTATAAAAAATGTAAAAGTTGTTACAATACATACATTAATAATACATTAAAAATAAACATTTACGTAGTTTTATTTTAATACTGATATTTAAAGTATTATCTCTGAAAATAAATGCCATTCTGTCTAAATACTTAGTGGTTTTTAGACCATGAGTGAGTAGATTATAGTCACGTGCAATGAAAAATTTAAATGTTTAAATGAGGTTACTTCTATATGTCACATGGCCAGCTCTAAATGCCAAATACATTTATATTTTAATATATGAGTGATCAAAAGTTGAGTTTTAAATATATTTTAAAATAATTTGTAATGAAAATGTTAGAATAAGTGTGACTGTTCTACCTTTTAATCTGAAAATATTTTGTCAGTGAAATGTCAAATCAGATTTATTATATATATGAATTATATATAATTTATTTTAAAATATATTCATTTATTATAAAGCAATTTATTCAGTTACCAACTTGTTGGGGAAATTTATTTTATACCAACTTGTGTGATAAGATCACTTAAAGTTATATCACCCATTTATTTGTATTTATAATATTGATTGGTAAATAATTTTGGTTATATTTGCAAAAAAAAAAAAAACAACCTGTTGTGTTTTAAATTTGGAAGCACAGAAACGTCCATTTTTCAGAGTGGTGTTGTGAAATAAGTTTTGTTTACTTACTGGTCTAACATTTATTTTTAATGATTAATCAAACTTGAGTTTTCAGTAGTTTAAGAAAAATAATTTATAAGAAACATTGAAGAAACTTGTTTTGATTAATGTTAACTAAAAACAAAGTGTTGAAGAATACATTTAATTTGTACCTCTGCTATTTCTTTAAGGAGAATTTGATTTTAGTTTTTTTTAGGGTTTAAAATTGAACAGTTTTTTAAAATTTGTGCTTTAAAAAGTAAACCCCATTTCTCTTTTTTCAGTATGATCATCATGAATTCCCCGGCGTTGTGCCTCGTACTTTTCTCGGCCCCCTCTTCCTCTCCACACTCTGCTCCCCTGTTGTCTTTTTGTCGTCACTTCTGGATGCATCAAAATTCTACATTCAGCTAACCGGTAGATAACCTTTACGTTTTTGTGTGAGCGGTTATATAAACGTTTAACGTGTGGTGTGTTTTGTGCAGTTCGAGCTTCGTTGGGGTTGTGTGTAGTCGCTGCTCTGTGGCACATGCAGAGAGAGGCGAGGAGACAGTTTGGCTCCACGGTTGCAGGTCTCTTTTGTCTGACTTGTGCTTCCCAGTTTCACCTGATGTTCTACAGCACAAGGACGCTCCCTAATGTCTTTGCACTCCCATTAGGTAAAGCGTCATCATCAAAAGACTGGTTTACTTGACCTAACTTTATCACGACTATAAAATTGCATCCCCAGTTCTGATGGCGTTCACATCATGGCTGGCTCAGAAACACGCTCGATTCGTCTGCCTCTCTGCTTTGGTGATCATCGTGTTCCGGTCTGAGCTCTGCATCTTGTTGGGGCTCATGCTGCTGATGTCTCTGCTGAGCAGGAGGCTGGGACTGCTGCAGCTGCTCTCCTACGCTGCTCCTGCTGGGATCTTGTCCCTCGGTGAGCTGTGAGTTCACAGTATTTACTTTTAAAATGCCTGATCATAAACTGGTTTTCTTCGTGTGCTGCAGCTCTGACGGTGACTGTTGACTCCTTCTTTTGGGGGAAGCTTCTGTGGCCCGAGGGGCAGGTGCTGTGGTACAACACCATTCTTAATAAGAGCTCCAACTGGGGAATATCCTTTCAAAATGTGTTATCTAGTGAATCTCTTATTATGAACGCTCCAAGTTCTCCTTAACTCCTCTTTCCATTAGACTTCTCCCTTTTTGTGGTACTTTTACTCTGCTGTTCCTCGCTCTCTGGGCTGCACGCTGCTCTTTGTGCCACTCGGCCTCCTCGACAGGCGTATAAGGACGCTGCTGCTTCCCACAGCAGGCTTCATTCTCATCTATTCACTGCTGCCTCACAAGGAGTTGCGTTTCATCCTATACACGTTCCCAGTGCTCAGTTTGGCTGCGGCACGCGGCTGCTCGTTCATGTAAGTTCAAACTTAAGATTTTAGTGTTTGTAGTGGGAAAAAACTGAGCAGAAAATAAGATCTAGGGCCAGGGCCGGATCTAGCCAGCCCTATTAAGGGGGGCAGGTAGAATATCGGGGGGGGGGGGGGGGCAGTCTGGACATGCTAAGAATTTTTTGGTCATCACCCCCCCCCCAATCCCTTAAATGCATCGAAAACTACACCATCATCATATCAGTTCCTCTATCCATATATTTATTTTCATATCCCCACTCTCTGCATTTACCCGGGCTTGGGACCGGCACAAGTAGAACACTGGCTGATGCCCTGTTGAGGCTGCAGTCATCTGTTTATTTTTTTATTTTTTTTGTGGGGGGGGGGTTTCTTTTTTGTGGGTTTTTTGTGTTCTATTTGTGTTTTTTGTGGTCTTTTGTTCTTTTTGTGTTTTTTTGTTTAGTTTTTTGTTCTTTTTGTGTTTTTTGTTCTTTTTGTGTTTTTTTGTTTAGTTTTTTGTTCTTTTTGTGGTTTTTGTTCTTTTTGTGTTTTTTTTGTTTAGTTTTTTGTTCTTTTTGTGTTTTTTGTTCTTTTTTGTGTTTTTTGTTCTTTTTTGTGTTTTTTGTTCTTTTTTGTTCTTTTTGTGTTTTTTGTTCTTTTTGTGTTTTTTTGTTTAGTTTTTTGTTCTTTTTGTGTTTTTTGTTCTTTTTGTGTTTTTTTGTTTAGTTTTTTGTTCTTTTTTGTGTTTTTTGTTCTTTTTTGTGTTTTTTGTTCTTTTTTGTTCTTTTTGTGTTTTTTTGTTTAGTTTTTTGTTCTTTTTGTGTTTTTTGTTCTTTTTGTGTTTTTTTGTTTAGTTTTTTGTTCTTTTTGTGGTTTTTGTTCTTTTTGTGTTTTTTGTTCTTTTTGTGTTTTTTGTTTAGTTTTTTGTTCTTTTTGTGTTTTTTGTTCTTTTTTGTTTTTTGTGTTCTTTTTTGTGTTTTTGTGTTTGTTTTTTAAAATCTTTTTGTGTTTTTTGTTTTGTTTTTTTATATTTTTGTGTCTTTTGTTTTGTTCTTTTGTGTATTTTTTGTTTTTCTTTCTTTCTTTCTTTGTCATTCATCAGTAGCTATTATGAATGAGGACAAACGGAAGGGAGCGCTCACTCTGACCATTTTTCACAGAAATATTTTTTAAATTTGTTATTTCTGCATGCTGCCTACATCCGACCTCATCTAGGACAGTGGTGCTCAACTGGTCTGGTTTCCTGACCTACTTAATGACCAAATGTGACCCAGATTAAGAATTTTTTTACCTTAATAAGTTAAAAATCTTACATTTATTTAAAGAAATGGCTGTGCAGTTTGACCCTGAGACAGGAGAGCAGAATATCAGATAATGCAAACATAAAATAAAAAAACAAGATTAATGATGAACTATAAAAATTCACAAACACCCTTTAAAGGAAACCAAGCAGCACTCCGTTTATCCTGACCTCATTTGGAGGAATTCCTGGGAGAACTGGGTGTGTTTTTATCTTCTGACAACTATGTCAAATGTCTAAGTTGTAGTAGATAAGTCCACTCCGAGGTCATGCTCACCTGCAAACATCTCGCTGAGTCAAACTCTGAGGTTTTTGAGAAAATGTATGTTTCATCTAGTTTGTGTCACACCTGCCCTTTTTCTGTAAACATATTAAACTCTGCAGGTCTTCTTTTATGGTGTGAAATGTCAAATAACATTACACAACTTGCCACCTACTGTTAAGGGATGACTTCCTTTTTTAAATTAGCTTTTGTAGTCAAGAAAAAAGCCCACAACCCACTGAAAATGGTTGAGAATCACAGCTCTAGAGTATAAAACAATAAGATGATCGTTTTTATCCTGTTTTTTTTCCCCTCTTTAGTTTGTGCAACTATCAGAAATCTTGGATGTACAAAGTGGGTTCTGCAGTTGTGGTTGGCCACCTGTTGATCAACACGATGTACTCTAGCATTTGCCTCTACGTTTCTCACCACAACTACCCCGGTGGCAGAGGAATGCAGGAACTTCACAGGCTGCTGCCAGCGACGGCAGGTTAGTCACTTTAAGATCTGTTGGTTTGATGAAGTTTGAGCCAGGTTTCAGAGAATCTCACAATTTATTTAAACATTTAAAAATATGCATTAAAATAAACACTTTGTTCCTCAGATGTTTTTGTTCATATCGACACCTACGCAGCTGAAACAGGAGTGTCACGCTTCTTGGAGCAAAACAAAAACTGGAGGTAAGCGTTATACACGTTTTTTGTACCATTTTAAAAAAGTTTCATACTACTTTGTTGTTTTTATTTTAACAGATATGACAAACGGGAAGACTTAAGCCCCACGAGCCCCGAGATCAACATGTACTCGCATCTTTTGATGGAGGCTAACGTCACCAGGATGCAGCAGCTTCAGGAAACTCATAAACCTCTGGCTTTCATAGAGGGTTACAAAAACCTCGCCTTCAGCTTGGGTCACTTCCCTCCTGTCAGCGTGCAGTTGGACAGGAAAACGGTCCTGATGGAGAGGAAAACCGACTGGCCTCAAGAGAAGAGTTAACAGATTCAAAGTTTTTTCTCATAAAGCCAAAAAAATACATCGACATGAATAGGAAAGTACAAACTTTTCTCCACATTCCAATATGGATCATTCAAGATCTGCTTCTCCAGCAGATGTGTGGACTGTTTACAGAAATAATTATTTATATATTTTGCAGATTTTTTAAAAGTAAATAAAAACTGACAAAGCAAATCGATGGAGTATTTTTAAACCCAAGCAGAATCATGACCCGTACATTTTAAGGGTAAAGTTCAGATTTTAAAAGTAGGGATCTGTAGAAATGTTATGAAAAGTTATATAGCTCTTTGAATGGTCTCAGTTTGGAAAAATGGAGATTAATTCTGAACAGATGAGCTAACAATATGGTCAGTGTCAAAGTTTAACAAAACTATTCTGATCGCAGATATTTCATAGCATCATTTACAAGGTTCTTGCGGGTTTAAGACCGTTATGTACGAAACTTAAGACCAACAAGACGCATAAATAGGAAGTCAAATAATCCAACATTTTCAAAACAATGTGTACTGTTACAATAGCTCCTTTACACCCGAGGTCCCCAACTTGACGTTCCTCTTGCAAAGTTTATGTTTGTATCGATTGCCAGCAACCGCTTCCAACCAACTGCAAAAATCACCAATATCAAGCGGGTCTTGCTGAAAACACGTTTTTAAGGACAAGCAGTCAACATAACCAACAAGAATTAGCTTAACCGCAAACAGTGGCCGCAAACTGAGCATTTCTGGTCGTCTTCTTCGTGTGGTTTATTGGCAACCTTTCCAGTCTGCCGTTACTGCGAGAGTTGTAGTTTATTCACAACATACCAACACTGGCTTCCAGCAAACAGAGGCTCTCAGAAAGGCGAACAACTTCAGATCACAAAGTTTTACTCTGCGTATTTTATATGGCCCTGTGGGAACCCTGCATTTATAGTTATAAATTAAACATTTTAAGGCTAATCCGGTAGAATCACTATAAAATTCTACAGTAGCACTCCTCTGCCACTTTAAATGACCACATTCTAAATTGTGACGTTTAATTTAATAAATGCATTAATTGCTGTGAAATTTTACATTAGGTGTTTTAAAGACACTTTACAACTGTTCTCAGACTAGCCTTTAGCTCATGTCAGAAATAACCCATTTCTCTAAACTCTGGTCGTTCAAAGAGCCATCAACAGGTAGGAATTGTTTGCTTCAAAAAATCTGAACTATCCCTTTAATTGCACTCATTTTGTACAATTTAAAAAAAAAACAATGCTGTATAAGGAAAACCTTTATTTACAAATGACCACAAAATGTGCATTTTTTTTCCAGTTTCAATGCTAAAACATTTATCAAATTAAGTTCAGAAATCATTATAAAAATGTACAGTACAATGTATTAATCAATAACAAACCCATAATTTAAAGCCCCAGACATGAACTCAAATTGTGCTTAAAGAGACAAACTGTATATACCAAAGAAGCCCCTCGTTCTGAAAATACGGCAACATTATACAGGATCTCCTCGAAAACGTTGGCAAGTCAAAATAAAACGAAAGGTCTATTTCTAAATGTCAGTACCACGAGCCTCAAATTCACAAAGAAATTTAAATAACATTAAAACATCGTTCAGTCACAGCATGTATTTCTGGACCATGTGTTCATCCAGAAAGAAAAAAGACTTTAATTCATTGGAAAAAAATTAAAAGAATCTGACACTAATCTAATTATATATACAGTATTTTGACCTGAAGTAGTTTTGGATAAGGCACAAGGAGAGAGACAGAAAACACATTACCATTAACCCCTACAGCTAGAAAAGCCCTCCCTCCCTGATACACTTCTCACTGAGACGTTTCATCACAACAGCTCCAAAGTGTTTAACAGTAGTACACCATACAATAAAAATCCAATCTGGCCTTTGCATTTAGAATCAGTGTATAGATTGATATCTTACAATTTGCTCAACACAACGCCTCCCATTTCACAGCTATGCAACTTGGTCCTTGACGGAACGGTTTTCAAGCTCAGTAATGATCAGTACTGAAAGTAAATCAAAGGGAGGTTGACCTTGAGGAACAGCAGACCCTCCAAGTTGTCCAGCATAGGCCTGGGCTGATTTGGAGCGCAGTTGAAACTGGCAGTGCTGAAGAGTGTTTCTGCTGGGACGATGCTGGGGGGGCAGCCCACATAACGGGCGGCTACTTTGGCAAGATCGGGCCACAGGAATTTCTTCAGGTTCCAATAGTCCAGGGGGTCACAGCTTTGATCCAGAATGTCTTCCTCCAAGTACTCCAGCACTGTCATCTCTGAGGACTTTGAACAGTCCTCAGCCTTTATCATCTGCCTGATGTCCGTCACCATGGACCAGAGGTTGTCCTTGTTTGGGTGGGAGGTGCTGGATGAAACAGTGGCCTCACTGTAGCCATTCGGCAGGAAAGGCTCAACTGAAACTGAGGTAGAATTGGACAAGTCCAGCTCCTGAATCAGATCTTGTTTACAGCGCTCGGCTTCTTCCTCTGTAAATAACGACGTCTTGTATCTAGGGTCCAGCATGGTTGCCCAGGTGTATCGTGGGTCATCCAGAGTTGCAGACAACCTGGTCACCATCGCGTCTTTTAGAGACCTAAGCATAGTGTCTATGCCCACTGTCTCATCAAACAGAAGGTCGATTTTTCTGTTAAGAATGTGAATAAGTGGTATCACTTGTCCCAGAGTGGCTGCGCGGTTGCTCAGTTCCCTGCAGGCCACTTCGAAAGGTTTCAGTGCATTGCAGACCGACAGCATAACCTCCCACTGGTCGCAGCTGATTATTTCCCTGAAATTGCACTCGATCGACAGTTCGTCGATGGCAATCTTCTGCTCCACCAGCCGCTCCAGCATGAACAAGGACGTCTTCCATTTAGACGGAACGTCCTGGACCAGCTGGTTCTCTGGAAGCTGGTGAGTCCTCTGGAGCTCGGCCAGCATCTCCTTTGCCTTTTCTGAGCGGTGCACACGTTCACAGATCTTTCGTGCAATACTTAAAAGGTTCTGAACCAATCTCTGGCTTTTTATGGCTTCACTTACCATCAGGTCTATAGCACGTCCAAAACACTGCATAGTGTCATGGCCGTGCTCTTCTAAGGTATGTCTGATGGTGTTATCATCCGTTATAGTGAACCCCTTTTTCAGCCCCGACGAGGTGATCCAAGAATCCCACAGATCTTCAAGCTGCTTTGGGATTTTATGCATATCGTGATCAGAGTCAATTAGTGAGACACTTAAGAGAGCAGAACAGTGAAAGTCTTGACCTTGAGGTCTGATGTTTGACTCGTAAGTTGCCCAGTGGGCAGAAAGAGTCAGGTATTCTCGTGTCTGGCTACTAACCCAAATACCTGTAGTGAAGTGGACAATGCCCCCTTCAGCCTCCTTTAAGTGGGTCAGCACAGTACCCTTCACCCTTTCATACATCTCTGGTATGATATTGCTGGTAAAGTGAGAAGAATGCGGTAGAGAATACTGAGGATGTAGGAACTCGATCAGTCTGCTAAGCCCAGCGTTCTCTACTAGAGCTGATGGCTGAAGATCCAGTGCAAGCATTTCAGCAAGAAGTTTGGTGATATTTTTGGCAATCGGATGATTTTCATTGAACCTCCCGCAGTTTTGCTCCGTTTGATAAATGGGGGCTTCCTCGACTTCTTGTTTAATATGAATTTCAGCAGCCGGCACATTACCTGAGAGAGTATTGTTACTGTCGAGAAACTGTCCATGAAACCTCTGCATGTGTCTGTAGAGGCAGCTTGTGCCGAGGTTCGTCATCTTTTTGCCTCTGCTAATCATTCGGCTACAGTGCAAACAATGCACTTTTGTAGGGTCGTCGGGTGAAATGGAGAAATGGTTCCAGAGCTTTGATGTTCTTTTACTGAAAATGGGAAAGGATTGTGGCTTTTTGTCAATAGCAGGGCTGTCAGTTTCTTTGGCTGAAACTGTATCCGCCGTGGTGAGATTGGGGAAGAGAGGGGACGACAACTTGTGATCTGTGCTTTTTTGGTTTTTCAGTACATCCGGGTGGCGTCTCATGAGATGTCTCATCAGGCAGCTTGTACCAAAGTCGCCCCGTTTCCCCCGACTAATGACGCATGGACAGTAACGGCACAGTGCTTTTAACTGGTCAACTGACACTATGAAATGATGCCACACTTCAGATTTAACCCGTTTCATGATCTTCTTGTTTTGCTGGAAAACTAAATGATCCTGATTGGGGCTGGGGCCTTCAGAGAGGACGCATGACGAGGACGTCAGTGGCGTATCATCCCCCTGAGTTTTAAAGAAGTTGAGCGAGGACTCCTGCATTGAGAGATGCATCACCTCCTCACATTCCTCCTTAATGTTGATATTATCATCCAAGCCTTGGGGCAGATCATCTGATATGTTTTCTGGCAAGGGTAGGAGAAGGGGTGACTCCTTTTTAATATCTAGTGAATCTTGTAAAGGCATGCGGGACATCAGTGAGGGTGGGTTTGTATAGGGTGGGGGAATTTGAATGCCTAATCCATTCTCCTCAATAACAACCTCTTTGTGGGCTCTCCACATGTGACGAATCAGACAACTTGTCCCGAGATCCTTTCCATTTTTCCCCCTGCTGAATTCATTCATGCAGTGGATACATACTGCTTTAGAACTATCAACAGGTGAGAGATAGAAATGTTTCCACACAGCTGACCTGCGACGGGAACTAGAACCTCTTGGGGTTCCTGAAAGGCGCTCGGACCCTCCGTCTGACATTTCTTCAATGTTGCTTTCGCTGGAATGTAAAGATGAGAGGGCGCTACAAACGGTGTCGGCGTTGGCGAACGGTTCGACTTTTGGTTCAGCTTTGGGTAACACTTCTTTGGGTGAGGGGTCTGAATTTTCAGCTGAGGATGTGGACGGTGAAGTGTTCTTTGAGGCAAAAGCAAGAATGCTATTTGTTAAGTCTTCGTTTTTTGGTGAGCTGGGGGAGGGAGGTATGAAAGATGAGCTAGGCAGGCCATAAAAGGACATATCTGCTCCATCCTGTAAAAGCGCGGTGGGGTGAGCCCTTCGTACATGCCTCATTAAGCAACTCGTACTGAGGTCTTTTTCATTTTTACCCCGACTAAACTCCTTCATACAGTATAAACAAACTGCTTTGGTACCGTCTCGGGGAGATATGCAGAAATGATTCCATGCAGGGGACTTTTTCCTCGGGCTGGCTTGATTCCTCATGGATGACAAAAGACTCTGAGTTACAGCATCCATGGCAACATCATAAAGGGTGCTTGTGTATCCACTGAACAAACTAGCATATTCATCTACATCTCTAGTTAAGAAAGGGCCAATTGAGCTACCAAATGCTAACCTTTCATCATCCTGCATTTCCTCTTCCAACTCATTCGTATCCTCAATATCATCTCTGACATTCTCACTCGATCCGCTGCCATTTTCAAAAGCTCCCCTCTCTGTATGTCCTTCGGTGTCGGTAGAAGCTGAATCAGTGTTACACATTTTGTCCAACTCTTTTTCTTCCTGAGATGATAAATGGAAACAAGGGAAAGTGTCTTTATCCAGTGTTGATGAGCAAGCAGGTAACATGGCATCCATGGAATCACGAGGGTTCATGCTGTAGGACTTGAACACGTAACCTTCCTGCCCTTCGATTTTCAAGCAGGTCCTTTTTGCTTCTTTCCTTTTACGTTCAGTGTCGCCGTCGGAATCAAACATACCCTCACTCATGTGAGGGACATCCTCCTCCCCGTCCATGGCAGCAGCCTTATGGTTTCTGAAAAACAGTCAGGTTTGTTAGATGTAGTCACTTATTTTTTAGGTGTAGTCATTGATACAGCAGCTTTCAAGCAGGTGATGAAATATGCGTGTTGCTGTCTGTGATCCAAAGCACCTGCACGTTCCTCTCCATTTATTGGAAGTAGTTCCAACTTCTTTAGAACACAACCTACAGAGAAACAGAACAAAACATCTGATAAGATCTGTGTAATAAAAAAGCTGAAAATAAGACCTCAAAAACAGGTAATACAAGTGTCCCACAATGAGTAATGAATCCCTTTTATTTTACTTTCATTTTTTATTTTCTAAAACTACTTGCTCATTTATAAAATACTGAAGACATGGTATGTGCTGTCAAATCTACTTTCATAAAACAAACATCTGGCAAATTAAGATTATTTCTTTTTATAAGCTTTGCTGTAAAAAAGCCAAAAGTAAACAGGCGTTTATAAGGATACAACAACTGCCTCGAGACATTGTTTTATCTACAGCTACAGGTTTAACCAGGTCTACAGGTACGCTGGAAGAAATCCTCAGAGGCTTTGGTAGGAAATGGTCCCACAAAGTGTTTCATAACTCTTTCCAAGCAGGTGAGCACCTGGAAAATAATCCAGCCCACTTAAAGCTTTTTCTGTAGAACTGTTGCTCAATTAAAACATCCTGAATTTCCACAAATGAAGTCCTTTGTAACTAAAGTCATGCATTTACATTTACAGTTACACAAATCCTCTCACACTGAAGAAATATACATCCATAAAACAGGATTATGAACAAGTAACGGATAGGAAAGTCACATTACTGTGCTACACAGACATTTTTTTCCAATATTTGGATTATTTGCTTACATTAAACACATCTTGCCTCACTTCTGTGTCATAGTAATAGCATCTAGACACAAACTTAGGGCTTTACAGCTATTATGTGGTGTAATCTGTGTTACTCTACGTCACTTAACTCAGCATAGAAATAGTTTCATAGATTTTCAGTCCTAAACACATCAAATGTTTTTTAAAACACATTTGATCCAAAACAAGCTGAAAGATCTAAATGGTGTCTATAATAAACAAACCCTAGTATCAGCTGAGACTTATTTTGTTTTCTTTAAAATTAGGGTTTTTCTTTATACTTTTTCTTAAGACCATATATTACGGAGAACATGATCTTAAAACAAGTGTATTTCAATAGAAACCATTGAAACTAGCGTTTCATTAGTAAACAATAAGCAGAAACAATAAGGATCATTCATTCATCTTATTCTAGTCATTTAAATGTAGCTAAAATGACTGTAAAACACCTCTAACGACCTTGAATTTAAAGAAAAACTGGTGGTTTTCTAGAAAAAAAAAAGCACCGTCGATCAGTTTTCCGGGTTCGGTTCAGTCAGGAAGGTGCGCGAGGACAGCACAAAAATAGCCAACACTGCCTAGCCTTCATTTTCTTTAAACCTATAAGTTTAAAGAAATAAACGCCAGCTTTTCACCTAACCGCAATCAGATAAATCTGTTACGATCAGAAAACACATCCGACCCGCATTCCATAACCGCACACCTCCCAAAATAACAAAACGTCGCTGAGAGTTATGCTACATCATCAGTAAACACGACGGTGGCTATCCTGGAGCTATCTGGGTTAGCCACCAAGCTAATAAAAACACAAAAACAGCTCGCGGGGGAAGCACTTCTGCCACGTGAGTTTTACCTCAAACACCTGCAGCTGTCGCACCTTTACTGCCACCCTGTTTGTATGATTACACACGGGCTAATGAGCGAGCTAAATGTCGGACCACACCACGGCTGCTAGCTGGTTAGCAGCCAGCTAGGCCACTCACAGGACACAAGCTAACCTGGCGAGGCAGAACCCAACCGAGGCAACACACGAACCGCACGGGAACCGAATCAGAGACCCGCTCACCACGACGTCCTGCCCGCCTTTAGGCGCTTTTATGAGCTCTAAACGAGCCCAGCGTACTTACTGTGAAGTCTGGCGGTGGTCTCTCAGCGTTTCGGCTCACAAACGGTTAAATATGACACATTTGATTGATCCGGAGGGGGGTTCACTTTGTTGCTTTTGTCTCCTGGTTTGCTGGCAGCAGTTCGGCCGAAGAAGCAGCTCCACACAGCGTCGGACGGAAGGAACGCGTTTAGTGATGTCACTGAGCTCAGACTCCTCACTGTGAAAAGGTGGTAATAACTACTGACTTACTAAGTTTATACTTTCATCTTTAGTTTTTTTTTACGTGGAAGTCCTCTTTGATCTAATAATCATGAAAATGACTGATTCTGTGATCCAGAATTTTATTTACAGGTATTAATTTATCCGCAATCAAAAATGCACGATTTCATCTATATACTGTAAATAATCAATAGGTTTAAAATCTAGTGGATTACAATATTTAACTCATTACTACCCAGGATCAAATTCATGCAAGTTAAAAATGGTGGACACTGATGTTTTGCAGGTCACAAGTTTCGAGTCTTTCAACACAGGTCTTTATGTCCTCCTAACACATGCAAGTCTGAAGTCAAGTCTTGAGTCAAGTCCCAAGAAATACAAGGTCCAAGTCAATCCTGAGTCAATTAAGTCCCTAGAAATGCAAGTTCCAAGACATAAGTCTCAAGTCAAGTCCTGAGTCAAATCCTAAGACATGCATGTCCTGAGTTGAGTCCTGCACAAGTCCCAAATCAAGTCCTAAGTTAAGTCCCAAGAAATGCATCAAGTCAGTTCCTAAATCACAAGTAAATTCAAGTCCCAAGACATGCAAGTCCACAATTGTATCCAAGTTATCACCTTTAAAATGTCATTCCTCATCAAATCATTTGATCACATTTGTAACTTTACAGTATTAGTTTCCAGAAATTATGAATGCTTCTTGAAATAGTGTATTTATAGGGAGGAACATACCGCAAATGCAGCTGAACTTATCGGAAAAATAGAAGTGCTGAAGTTGCATTTCCAAGAAAATATTATTTTTTATGTTCGTCTTAACTGTAAATGTCCTGTATTTATAGGGCGCTTTCTAGAGTGTTCTACACTCTCTAAAGTCACACACATTCACACACTGCTGGTGATCAGATACACCGTAGCCACGTTTAACACAGTGCAACATGATGGCATCAGTAACTGAATATCAGCCTAACTCAATTTACTAAGGCTTATATTGAAAGCAAAATACAGCACAGTTATAAGTACAGCAGAAACTTTGAATCAGATGCTGGAGTGTTGCTTTCATTCATAGAGTTTAAGCAGAATAACTACGAAAAATAAATAAACCACACACAGGTGCAAAAATACAATGTATAAAAAAAAACAGATCTCTTTTTAATCACAGAATCTGAAGGGTAACTGTGGTTGGTTACGCCTCTTACAACATATGTATGAAAATCAGAGCTGTGAAATTTCTGAAAGGGTGAAAATATTAAGTTTTTCTTTAAATGTGCAGTTTCCAAGTCTGTCCAAAACTATTTTTGTTCTCCAATTTTCACAAGTGTGAATATGATCTAAAAAAAATCATATAAAAATCATATTTAAAAGAAAGAAAGAATGAAAACAGTCTTCCATAAGTCATGAAGTCAAGAGATCAGTCATTTTTTGGTTCGCCTTTCGGGGCTTCCGTACAAAACCCCCAGTTCTTGTAATCAAACCCAACAACTGCACGCTTTGTTTGGAGCTTTTCATCGGTTTGCCTTTTATAGACCAACAAATGGCAGCGCAAAACGATTGTGTGACAGATGGGCTCTTTTGTGTGAAATCTACGACTCCCCTACATGACCTCCAGCGTCACACGTAGAGTTGTGCGTACGAGTGGGAGTTGTCTGCTGGTTAAACGCATTGTTGTGTTGGGGGATGATCCGTCTGCACTCCTCCTGCCTGCCTGCTGCTGCTGCTGCTATTCGCCTCTGGTCGACTGTAGCCTTTGAATGGCCCACAAAGCAAATAACTGTGTCTTCTTTGAAGAATTTTACATCGAAACTTCTCAGGCACCAAGCAGGCGTCTTTGTGTTTTATCAGCAACACAACACAGCCAAGTCTCGCCCGTTGGATGATATTATTGTGCACGGAATCAGAGCCCTTTTTGCAGGCCGTTGCTTTGTAAGGGGGGAAAAACAGTTCGTGTAACCGAGGTATGTGGCTTTCTTTTGTTATTTTTTTGTGGTAATGAGAAGTCGTGCAACCCAGAACAAGCTGGCAGCGTATTTGGTGTAGAATAACATCGCGTCGGAGAGCTTTTTGTTTTGTTTGACGCTATTAGCTTCGTTTAGCTTCTCTTGCTAGTTAGCTAACGTTTTTGTTAGCCGCTCGGAATGTGAGTGAAAAGCTTCTCTCTGCAAAACTGGGAAGTGTTATCTAGTCCTGCGTTCGTTTTCTGAAAGTCCCGTCCTCCCACTGCATTTAAATGTCTGGTCGGAGACGAAACTGACGTTACGAGATAGCTAGTTCCTAAGCTGTGAGTCGGTAACGTTAATGCCCTTTAATTCATTCAGGAAGTTGAAGTCATTAAAGTGCGTCGTGTATACAAAATAAACTTTTTAATGTGTTTTAGGTTGGAGAAAGTGCTGTTAGGTTAGCGTACCGTTAGTGTGAAACAGCATCTCTAGCAACCATGAATATTTCATTTTATTAGTTAGAAATGCAATAAAAGCAAGAATTTTTTGTTTTATTCTTTAATTTGTTGAAAGTTATGCCTTTTGTTCTATATATATATGATAAAAAGTTACCTGTTCTTTCTAGGAAAACAAATTCAGAATATCAAATGAATATAGTGTGAAAATTGCATTAATGATATTTTAACCATATAACAGTTTATAAACATACATTGCACCATTACTTTTATATACATTAACTGTACTTTTATTTTCTGCTTATCAAAATACTCATTCAGGTACTTTGCCTGGAGGTGCTGGTAACCATGACTACTATCAACAACATACTGGGAGGTGCAGACGCACTGGGCATAGTCAGTGGATGTACACCACAGAAATGTTTAGCCCTCCAACTGACACGTTGGAAAGATATAGAGCTTTGATATTTTCAAATATGCAAAAATATAGAAAATATAAAATCTGTAACTAGGTGATGTTTAAAAACCTTTGAATTGAATACTAAAATGAATACATTGGAGAGAGGAAATCATTTACAACATTTCATACAAAACAAATATGTCTTAATGCCATTGCAGCAGTTTTACTTCCCTTTATTCATGTCCAGTTTATCAAATATTCAACGTTTTAGCACTTTTCTCAGATGAACACAATGTTTTGCTAGCACCACTGACAATATGGTGGAATCTTGCAATGCATTATGGGTTGCATATACCATCAATGTATATTGATCAATTATCCAATATGGGTAGATGCATTGCTAAGTTGTAAAGCAAACATTAAAGTATTATAAATTATGTATTTCCATGAATTAAAAAAAAAAAAAGATAATTACTGAAGTTGTTTACATTTTTATCAATTGGCATACTTGCCCTTCATGATTTGCGTGTTTCTTCACAGCAACACGGAGTGTCAAGATGAAGAAGAAAGCTCGGCAGCACCGGGCCATGGTGCCGCAGAGGTCGCCGTCTCCCATCAAGCCTTCCCCCAACAAGCAGATCTTGACCTACGCCCAGGCGCAGCGCATGGTGGAGTTTGAGGTGGATGGCCGCATTCATCGAATCAGCATATATGACAAGCTGGACGTGGTCTCGGATGACGACCCTTTGGTTCAGGAGATGATGGAGAGCAACAGCAATAAGGAGAACGCTGAGAAACCGCAGCAGCAGGTCCGACAGAGGTCGGTCAGATTAAAAAACAACCAGGAGAAGAGAAACGCAGCGCTGGGCATCGCCAGTCACGGACAAGGGGGCGGGCAACATGCCTGTAGCCACGCTGCCCCAAAGCTTCCAGAACCTAAATTTCGAAATGTTGAATATAACCTGCCTGCTGTTCCTAAGCGCCCAGCTGCCTTTTATAAATTCGTAGAGAAGACGGAGGAGGAGCTAGATGAGGAAACGGAATACGACATGGACGAGGAAGATTACGCGTGGTTGGATTTGGTCAACGACAAACGTAAAAGCGAAGGGATCAGTCAGGTGTCTCACAACGTCTTTGAGTTCCTTATCGACCGCTTTGAGAAAGAGCTGCATTTGGAGAGTCTGGATCAAGCGAGCGAGAAGCAGGCGCCCGTCGACGAGGACGCGGTTTGCTGCATCTGTATGGTCGGAGAGTATCACAAGAACAACACGATCCTATTTTGTGACATGTGCAATGTGGCGGTGCACCAAGAATGTTACGGCGTGCCGTATGTTCCAGAGGGCCAGTGGCTTTGCAGGCACTGCCTCCAGTCACCGACACAGCCTGCAAACTGCATCCTTTGTCCTAACAAGGGAGGAGCCATGAAAAAGACAGACGACGACCGGTGGGGCCACGTGGTGTGTGCCCTCTGGGTCCCGGAGGTCGGCTTCTCCAACGCCACCTTCATCGAACCCATCGACGGCGTCAGCCAGATTCCCTCAGCCCGCTGGAAGCTCACCTGCTACATCTGCAAGGAGAAAGGCGTCGGGGCGTGCATCCAGTGCCACAAAGCCAACTGTTACACCGCGTTCCACGTCAGCTGTGCCCAAAAGGCCGGCCTCTTTATGAAGATGGAGCCAATCAGCGAGGTGACAGAAACGGGAGAGCCCACGCTCTCGGTTAAAAAGACGTCCTACTGTGGAGCTCACACCCCTAATGGGTGTGTGAGGAGGCCTCTTTCTATTTATGATGACCCCAAACCAAAAAACGGACTTTGCAAGAGAGTGGATAAAGGGAAAGGAGAGGATAAAGGACAGTTTAAAGGAAAATCGAAGAAGAAAAGTAAGAATAAGAAGCCCGAACCTGAAGACGAGACTGAAGCTGCAGCTCCTGCGACTGTGCCTACTTTTCCTGCTCACAGGTCCAACTTCTCCCTGCGTTATAATCCATTAAACAGCTGGTTAAATTAGTAGCTCATCACTTCTCTCATCCTGTCTCCTTTAGGCTACAAACCATTCTGAACCAGGTGTCCGTACAGAAGAAGAAAGCTTTTGTGGAGCTGGTTCTAAATTATTGGATTCTGAAAAGGCAATCCAGGAACGGCGTGCCGCTCATCCGACGCCTTCAGACAGGCCTACAGTCTCAGAAGAACACACAACCTGTATGTGCATCTGTCAGTACTGAGTAATGGCCTGTGTTTTACCAGTTTAGAATCAGGAGTGTTTATTTATTTGATTTTCCTCCTCAGAGGCAGAACGAGGAGGAAAGCAGGGCGTTGAAGGAGCAGCTGAAGGAGTGGCACCGCCTCCGACACGACCTGGAGAGAGCGCGGCTTCTGCTGGAACTCATTCGCAAGAGAGAGAAGATAAAGAGGGAAGAGGTAGGAGGGGCGGCTGGACATTCGTCACAGGTAACGAGAGAAGTTCTGATCATTAACATCCTTTCTCTTGGCTTTGTTTTAGATTAAACTTCAGGAGAGCCTTCTTGAGATGCAGCTGACGCCTTTTAGTATTTTACTCCGAGCTCTTCTGGACCAGCTGCAGGCGAAAGACCAGGCCAGGATCTTCACCCAGCCTGTGGATGTGAATGAGGTGATCTGCAGAAGACACTTAAACATGCACCCTTATTTTTATTTGTGCTATCACCTGCAAAAAAAAAAAAAAAAAAAAAAAACCCAAACAGACTGTGAATATGCACCAAAGTTCTTGATTCTTTGTGAATCCATTACATTTGTTTTTGCTGTGCTTGGAGGGAAACAGCAGTCTGAAAGTGTTTGTATGAATTTGAACGCTGTAGTGGTTTTTGTGGCTGTATCTTTACATGAAGTGCAGCGCATTTCTGTCTGAGTGAAATAAACAGATCCCTCAAAGTGCCTTGTAACATCAGCTGCATGACAAGTAGGAGAAAATTTGCAGAAAATTAAACTTTAACCCTCAGGTTTCATTCTAATTTACTATACTCATACTCTTTGAGTCTTTAGTGGACAAAAACGTCCACTCGTAGAAGTGGCTATAAAAAATGTATACATTCATTTTTTTTTTTTTTTTGCTTTTTTTTCATGGATCGATAGAATATCACAGAATGCATGATTATTTTTTGCAGAGGCAACAGAATCAAAAACTGTGGTTTACATTGAGGTCAATGGGACGTTTTTGTCCTTGAGAAGCACAAGAGTTTTAAATCTGTCGCTACACAAAAACTAATAAAGCATCAAATTTGATATTTTATCACATTCTTGACATATCCAAGGCTGATTTAGAAAAATATATTTCAGTCACCCAGAATATGTTTTATGTAAATTATCTCCTCTTTTGTCTGTTTTTTTCATGAAAAAATGAGCATCACACAATCAAGCTGGCATATAAAGGGTTAAAATTTAGATAATTATTCAATATTTGATTGTTTTGATCAGAACTGAAGTTGTTCACAAGATTTAAGCCCAAAAAGCAGAAAAAAATATTAATCTAGATAATTTTTAAAGCAGTTTTATAAATGGACATTTTTGTCCGTAGGAGGGTGGTAAATTTTAAATCTGTCGCTATGCAAAAACTATAAATGCAAAAAATTCAAAATTTTAGATATTTCATGACATGACTGATTTGTATTAAATGCCCTGTGCACAAAAAAATTTTTTTTTGGAAAATAACTCTTGTGTTTTTTTTTCATAAATTACATCAATGACTGAGTATTCAAACTGGCATTTCAAGAGTTAAAATCCTCAAAATAATTGAAATTTTTATATATTTGAGCAGGGCTGAAGTTGTTTGACAGATCTGTGGGGAAAAAAAAGCACAAAAAAAATGAATGTATACATTTTTTATAGCCACTTCTACGAGTGGACGTTTTTGTCCACTAAAGACTCAAGAGTATGGTGTTTTTTTTTCAGTGTTCCCTTGATCTATTTTCAAAATTCCAAAGTGAATTTCAAAATTTGTCAAGAGAGGGGTTTTGCGACAAAAATTTGTACCGTTTGCACAAACGGTGATAAAATGGCGTGCGGACGAACATGGAAAAACTGCCCAAATGGACAAAAATGTCCTCAATGAAGCCTGAGGGTTAAAAGAGTTTTAGGTGACATGCTGCTTGAATAATCTCCAGACTGAACTTGCTGATGTAAATAGATTTTAAAAATCAGCTTTACCTGTTTTCTGATTGAGAGAAATGACATAAGCTGAGTATTTAAAGCATTTATTTGCAGGCTGTTTCTCTAAAGCAGAGTGCCGTCAGACAGCTGCTTCTCTCAGTCACACACACTCATCACCCTGGTTGTAAATCGCACCTCGTGCAGAAAGAGTTGTGCAATGTGGTTTCCTGTTAGGGGAGCTTGTCACTTGAGCTCTTGCGTCAGTTGGAGCTACAAAAGCAAAGGGCGCTCTTCCCTCCCAGCCCGGCTAGCTCAGTCGGTAGAGCATGAGACTCTTAATCTCAGGGTCGTGGGTTCGAGCCCCACGTTGGGCGCAGCCTTTTGAATCCAGGGGCTTTCACTCTGTAATACTGTTTTTTAAATATCAAGCATTTCAACGGCTTATTAAACCTGGTGTTCCCTGCAGGTGCCCGACTACCTCGACCACATTAAGCACCCGATGGACTTCTCCACCATGCGGCAGCAGATTGACGCCCAGGCCTACAACAACTTTGACCAGTTTGAGGCCGATTTCAACCTCATTATCGAGAACTGCATGAAATACAACTCGAAGGACACCTATTTTTTTCGCGCCGCTATCCGCCTCAGAGACCAGGGGGGAGTCTTGCTCCGAAAAGCTCGACGGGATGCGGAGAAAATCGGCTTTGACGCGGAGAGCGGCACACATTTGACAGATGCGCCTGAAATCAAAGCGTCGTCATTTTCGTGGGAAGATGGTAAGAAACCAAATACAGGAAGTGTCCTCTTTTTAATCTCTTGCTGATTTCCTGTTTTGTTTCTCTCCTCAGTGGACCGTTTACTAGTGCCAGCCAATCGCGAGCACCTGCCTCTGGACAAGCAGCTGCAGCAGCTCCTGGATAAGTTCGATCTGACGTGCGCCATGAAGTCCAGCCCCTCCCGTAGCAAACGCATCAAGCTGCTGAAAAAGACCATCAACGACGTGCGAAACGAAATAAGCCTTAAGAAACTGCTGCCCTCGAACTATCACTGCTCTACCTCCACATCAACACCAGCATCTTCTTCATCTGCTCCCTCCATGCCAGAACTGGATAAACCCAGAGAGGAGTTCCTGAAGCCCAACGGGCTTTTTCCAGACGATGAAGGTATGTACGGATCTGTTCTGGTTTTATTAAAACATAAAAAATCTCAACTCTGTTCTGTTTTGATGATATCTGCCTGAACAGGAGACAAGTCTCTTCCTCCTACGCTGGAGCCGTCAGACGCTCTGCCCCCCCTCGTACGCTCAGATACAGACTCCGAACCCCCGACCCTCAAACCAATCGACGCCGCTCTGGACCGCGACGAAAAAACTCACAGCAAGAAATTAAAGTTGGACGGCGAAATGCCGGAGCTGCTCTCCTCTGCTCCACGTCTCAACGGTTACTCCCTTCAGAGCGCCCTGTTGGACGGAGGGGTGAGCGTGGTGGCGACGTCCGCCCTCACCGAGCCAACGGGCGCCATCAACCACCACGCAGCCGTTCTCTTTCACAAATCGAAGACAGTCGACTCACACGGGCCCCCCGGGAGCGTAGATGAAGGATCAGGCGCAGCTGACAGAAAACCAGGCGAGGAGGAGCATGAGGAGGAAGATGAAGACGGTGCACAGCTGGGTTCCAAATCCATCCTGTCAGTGGTCATCCCCCGACTGGAGACGCTGCTTCACAGCAAGAAGAGGAAACACGGTGACAGCAGAGATGAAGAGGAGGAGGAGGGGGGCGAGGCAGAGCATGAAGAAGAGGGGGGGTCTCCTGTGAAAAGACTCGACACTGGTAAGAGGCATTCTGAAATGAGCTGTGTCTCTATTTATGCCCGCCTGTTGAGGGATTCAGCTCTTTTCTCCACTTCTTAGTCAGAATTTCAAGGATTATCAGAGCTTTATGACTGCATATTAAGGCAACTCTGAAGGGAAAAACACTAGGAGGAAGGCTGTGTCTCACAGCTAAACGGTTAAGAGTTTGAGATAAAACTCAAAATGTTGAGGTCAAAGTTGAAATACTGGTTCCAGAATGTTAAAAATAAAGTTTTAATATTTGGAAAAAGTAAAAAAACAACAACTAATGTTTAAAAAAGAAGGAAAAAAGTAAAAATGTAAAAAAAAAAAAGAAATACAATTTTCAAAATAAAGTCAAAATGTCATGGAAAGAAAATAAGTTGAGTAAAAAGCAGAACATATAAAAAATGTTGAATAAAATCAAAATGTAGAGAAAATAAGTTACAAAAATTAGGTAAAAATGTTGAGGGGTTGGAAAGGACAAGGAAAAAACTGGAAAGTTTATTATAAATAGTTAAAGTCAAAATGTAAAGAAAGAAAAACTATTTCCAAAATAAAATCAAAATGTAGAGAAACTAAAACTTTTTTCCAAAATAAAATCAAAATGTAGAGAAACTAAAACTTTTTTCCAAAATAAAATCAAAATGAAGAGAAACTAAAACGATTTCCAAAATAAAATCAAAATGAAGAGAAACTCAAACGATTTCCAAAATAAAATCAAAATGTAGAGAAAGAAAAACTACTTCCAAAATAAAATCAAAATGTAGAGAAACTAAAACTTTTTCTAAAATAAAATCAAAATATAGAGAAAGAAAAACTATTTCCAAAATAAAATCAAAATGTAGAGAAACTAAAACTTTTTCCAAAATAAAATCAAAATGTAGAGAAAGAAACTAAAACTATTTCCAAAATAAAATCTAAATGTAGAGAAACTAAAACTATTTCCAAAATAAAATCAAAATATAGAGAAAGAAAAACTATTTCCAAAATAAAATCAAAATATAGAGAAAGAAAAACTATTTCCAAAATAAAATCAAAATATAGAGAAAGAAAAACTATTTCCAAAATAAAATCAAAATATATAGAAAAAAAAACTATTTCCAAAATAAAATCAAAATATAGAGAAAGAAAAACTATTTCCAAAATAAAATCAAAATGTAAAGAAACTAAAACTATTTCCAAAATAAAATCTAAATGTAGAGAAACTAAAACTATTTCCAAAATAAAATCAAAATATAGAGAAAGAAAAACTATTTCCAAAATAAAATCAAAATATAGAGAAAGAAAAACTATTTCCAAAATAAAATCAAAATATAGAGAAAGAAAAACTATTTCCAAAATAAAATCAAAATATATAGAAAAAAAAACTATTTCCAAAATAAAATCAAAATATAGAGAAAGAAAAACTATTTCCAAAATAAAATCAAAATGTAAAGAAACTAAAACTATTTCCAAAATAAAATCTAAATGTAGAGAAACTAAAACTATTTCCAAAATAAAATCAAAATATAGAGAAAGAAAAACTATTTCCAAAATAAAATCAAAATATAGAGAAAGAAAAACTATTTCCAAAATATAATCAAAATATAGAGAAACTAAAACTATTTCCAAAATAAAATCAAAATGTAAAGAAACTAAAACTATTTCCAAAATAAAATCAAAATATAGAGAAAGAAAAACTATTTCCAAAATAAAATCAAAATGTTAAGTGGGGAAAAAGCAGAAATATATGAAGTCAAATTGCAGATAAGAAAAACGTCAACATACTATTTTAAGAATAAAGTAGAAATAACAAAAGTTATGTAGAGCTAGGATACCCATAATTCCTTGTATGAGTGAATTACAGCTCATACCCTGTAATTGGCATCTAGAGCTGAAAACCACCTGTAAATAACTTGTATAAAATTCTCTCAGGTGCATTACGTTTTACTAGAGAACAACACTAATAAACCATCTTGAGTGTTTCCATGCTCGTGTAAATGTTTGAAACATTCTCTTGAAGGACTGAAGGAGGTTTAGTTGTGGATGCTGCTGGGGGAGTTAAAACCTTGGACTGATTCAGGAAAAGACCTTGTGATTTTATTTTGTAGTTCACTGAGTCATATCTCACTCAGGAGTCTCTGTTACAAAAATAATAAAACAGAACGAATACAGTCAGGTTCAGGAGCACTAAGGAGTTCACCTCTGATTTAGCCTCCATTTAAATGAATTTCTTAACGTTTTGATCTGGAAACGACAAAGAAATCTTGCAAATATGCTTTTATACAACTTCCTATCTGTCTAAATATTAGCTTTATGTGTTTGAAGTCTGACTAAATTACTTAATATAAGTGTTTTTACAGGATTTCTACTTTTTAGCTAAGTTTCTTCTGTTTTCTCAGGCCTGTCCAGAGGTTTTCTGGGGCTGGAGGAGGAGAAGGAGCTGGAACGAGCCAGCAGACCCAATCGACCCATGGAGCCACGAAGACGCTGTGCCTCGGAGTCCTCCATATCTTCATGTAGCAGCCTCCCAGGAAGCACCAGGTGATCTGAACTGTTTAGTCTGGACCAGGTTGAGTCCCGTTCAGATTGTCTAAATTCCCATGCAGCAGATCTCAGTTAAAGTTGGGCTTTGTCTTTCAGCATGATTCTCAGTCTTCCAAAATGTGGAAAAGGGAAGCCTGCTTTGGTCCGGAGAAACACTGTGGATGATAAGAGCGAGCTCATCGCCTGCATTGAATCTGGGAACTTTGCGAAAGCTGCACGAATCGCTGCAGGTAGCGTGAAAGATGCATTAATGTGTGGATGATTACTAACCCCAAAAACTTAAATACTGTAAAACAAATATGTATTAATATCTGAAAGTTTATAAAAGTGCTGATGTTTGATTAGCTGGTGTAACTGATGTCTGATCGTTGATGAAACTTACTTTGTAGCTTGTTTTTGTCAGTGCAGTAACTTGATTTGTGCAACCCCAAATGTCTGCAAGTCCAGTAAATGTCTAAAAAATCTCATTATGTCAGATCAGTTATGAAAAACCTAATATTCCAGCCTGTTAAACTAAGCTATGAAGACTTGATGCGACTTGCAGACATCTGGTTTTTCTACATGCATTAAAGAGCGGGGCTGGAAACGAACAGCGCCGTGTGAGTTTTGGCAGCGGCTGGGTGTGTTTTGTGCTCCGCCTGCCACCGTGGCGTGGGACCAGTCGGCATCTGGAGACGCTCTTCCTGCTCTAAAACTCACATTTGGCTAATTAACCGCTGAAAGTGGCTGGATTATTTAAACGTTTTGTCTTTCACTGTAACTCCTTTAAGTGAATTATCCTCTGTGGTTTTGAGAATGTGTGTCCGCGTGCACGAACACACGCATATAACTTGTTTGGTGTTGTTCCCCGCTTCCGTAGAGGTTGGCAACAGCAATATTTGGATGCCAGCTAGTGCTGCTACAGTTGCATTGGAACCCCTAAAGCTAGTTTGGGCCAAATGTAGTGGATACCCTTCCTACCCTGCCTTGGTGAGTGTGTGCAGCAGAGACAGCATGACTTTCATTTCTTTACTGTGATATTTGATCTTTTAGAATCAGGACTCACTCAGACCTGATTATAAATCTCCTGCTTCCGTTCGGAGCATTAGATTTATGACAGGGTGCAGATATCAGTTTGTCCACTAGATGGCACCATTTCACTTTAAACAATTTGAAGTTATGGACTCTTATTTCCACATTTTAGCATGCATTTGTATGTAAAGAGTGTAGATTTAACTGTGAATGCTTGATTGCAGTGCGAGCGTGTGTATATAACCCCTCCTGTTTCCCCTCCTTCCTGCTGCGAGTAGATCATAGACCCCCACATGCCGCGTGTCGGCTGCCAGCACAATGGGGTGTCCATCCCCATTCCCCCCATGGACGTGCTCCGCATCGGAGAGCAGATGCAGTACAAGGCCGGAGAGAAACTCTACCTCGTCCTCTTCTTCGACAACAAGCGCAGCTGGTGAGTGCTCCTGTCTGCCGGAGTGATTTAAGCTGACACGAGCTTCTACAAGGGTAAACCTGTCAACCTCTTCGTCAGCTGATCATTATTCTCTCGTGGCTGCGTTGCATCAGTTGTCAGAGAGAAAAAAAACAAACGGCTCTCGTCTCAAGAGGCTCTTGATGTTTTCACTTCGGCTCACATGAAATGATGTCAAACATAGAAATCAATAAATAATTAGGACGGGTAAATGATTAAGGCAGAATTGTATAAAACTGGTCCATGAAATTACCAAATGTTTTGAAAATCTTCTAGTAAAAGAAACAAATGAAACTGGTCACTAAAGCGATGGAACCCCTGGAAAAGACTGAAAGTAATCTGACCACAGGGACATGTTAAGTTTAGGTGACATCACAAACATCTTCAGTCCTGTAATCAGCCTGCTTAAAAGTTTGAATCTATTTAAATAAATGGATAAAATGAGTGACAGGGTAAGGGTGTAATTTTCCTGGACAGAACTGTTCAAAAATCCATCCTGATCCCGCTGTCGTCTTCCCTCCTCAGGCAGTGGCTTCCTAGATCCAAAATGGTTCCTCTCGGGATAGACAAGACCATCGACAAGATCAAAATGATGGAAGGGCGTACGTCCAGCATCCGGAAGGCCGTCCAGATCGCCTTCAGCCGCGCCATGAACCACCTGAGCATCGTGCAGGACGAGCCAGTCAGCGACCTCAGCGACGTAGACTGACGCCAAGCTCTCCGATTCGTACCAAATAAAGCTTCCCATCATCCCTCACCAAGCCTCTGCAGGAGACTGAAATGTTTACGGGGCACCTGCTGTAACAGGTGCTCACAGCAATGAATGTGTCTGTAATCACTCTCCACCTCCAGGCTTGTAACTGTGCAAAACTAGACCTATTTCTTTTCTTTTATCCGCCACCTTCATCCCAAACGTTACACATTTTTAGTCATAATTTCAAAACAAAAGACTGTTTTTGTTTGTTTTGGTAGCTTTACCAAATCTGTCAGGGGTGTCAGGACAGCTGCAGTTAAATTTAAGCTGAAAACTTCATTTTTATAGGAATTTGTTTTCATATTTAGGTCCACTCTATTTACAGATCTATTTCTTTGTATTTAAACTGTAAATAAAATGTACAGTTGCCTGACACTAACTTATGTTGCAGTTTGGACGTACTTGAGTACTGTACAGTTATTTTAAAAAATATTTATCCTTTTTTTTGCCACTAAAGAGCGAGTGTTGTTTTGATTATACTGTATGATCAAAAAGAGAATCCTTTGTAATGGGTCAAGTTAAGAAAAACAAATGTCCTAAAGCATTTCTTTTATTGTATAAGTTATTGAGGTTTATATTCTATTTGGCATTAATCCTTTTTTATTAAAAGTGTTGGTATATTTTTGTTATACACAGTATTTATATTATTTCATCACGTTATGTTCCTAAAGTTCATTCAGTCTGATGTTGTGTACACAAAGGATATTGTTCTCGAGAAACCAAAAATTTTTTGATTTCCTGTGGTATGTGAGAAGTTGTTGCCAAAAACAAAAAACACAGTGAAGTGTATTTTATGTGATACTGTTTATTTTACTGTAGTCATGAGAAGACGTGCCTGCGTTAAGTTATTGTAAAGAATTTGCGTTACTTTATATTTGAAGAGAGACATGCAGACTGATTGTGACAAAGTGACACATTTCATAGTGGATACTTGCCTTCTTTTTAAGTACGTTGTTTTTCTAACTTCTTTTGTAGCTGTAGACTTAAAGACATTTCTTTTTTCTTTTAATACAATTGCCTAATTTTTCCCTTGGTAGCATTGGTAGTTTTGGTATACTTCCTTTTGTACTTTACAGTAGTGTTATTTTTTAAGGGGGGGACATACAAAATATTGCTGGGACTGTTTTTGTAGTAAAGCAAAAAATAAAAATGTGAACATTTGTGTTTTATTTTTATTTTGTTTAGCTTTTTTTCTCACATGAAAAAAGTACAATGATCAATTCAGGAAATAAACATTTTAAATAAATTACAAACTTTTAGTGTATAATATTTGTAACTAGAAAAGTTGCATTAATTCCAAAAATGCAAGGTTTGAATGCATTTAATGCTGAATGAGACAGCTGAAATTGCCTGAAACCAGCTAATGAAGCTCAAATAAGCTGAAAATTAGCTAAACTTTAAATATTTGCAGAAAAAGTTTAAGTTTAATGAAGCTTAAAATTGTTAAACTTGAATTAAATTATTGAAAATATCTCAATTGTTGAAAATTCTTTGCTGAAATTTGCAGAAAAAAGTAATTTAGCTGAATGATTGCTTAAACCCGTGAAAAGGGTTTAAATTGTGTAAGTTTAATGAAGCTTAAAGTTGTTAAACTTGAATTAAATTGTTGAAAATATGTCAATAGTTGAAATTTCTTTGTTGAAATGTGCAGAAAATTGTAATTTAGCTGAATGCTTAAACCTGTGAAAAAGGTTTCAAGGCTTAATACAACTATGAAACTCTTAATTTGAAATAAAGAAGCAGTTAACAGGAAATGTTCTCAAGCTCAACTAGAAACACGTGGTGTTATGTCGAAATGTGTTTCCTGCCTAAAACTTAACCCACCTGCTTGAAAGTAATATGGTCAATTTCTAGCCATTGAGTGTGTTTTTTCCCCCTAACAAAAATGTACAATTTTTGGCACAAAGGAATACAAAACTAAGAACATGCACCACATAAAGTAATGCATTTTATTTTTGACACAACTTAAACTGCTTTAAAAACCGAGTTAAAGAGGAAAATTAGCAAAACAGGTGAGATTTTCGACGAGGTGGGGACACATCTCGACGTAACACCTGTAACCGGAAACTACGTTTGTAAATTAAACTAAAATTAAAAACTAATTTAAAAATACAATTTAATTATTATAGAGTAAAGTACTATATTTATTTTGTATTTTATGTGAAAATAAAGTAGGTTAACAAATTTGTATTCCTCATATCTCGTTTAAAACAAGAGGCAGCCATTTTTTTTGTCCTCAGGGAGGCGTTGTGGCTCCACTTAAAAAATAACTTTTTGCCAACTCGCTGACAAACCATACCTCCATGTTCACCTGCTCATTTCAACACAAGCTCTTCTTCCAGGTAACCACAATAATTCAGCTAATAACGTATTCTTAATCAGAATATTGAGATAGAGAAAATGTAAATTGATGCGTTCTCCTAAATATCATGGCTACCTAAACTTTGTTACACCCTGATTCTAGCCAAATAACACAAACAAAAACAGGATATGGGTTATTCCAGTGACAAATACATTAAGCCAAATCAAAAACATTTATTATACATTATTATGTAATGAATATTAAAATAAACTGAAGAAAAGCCTATTCAGAAATAACTTCCAGCTATAGGAGATAAGCTAGGCCTGGTCTACACTACACCTGATGTTTTTAAAAACAAAATGTCCCCCCCATCCACACACAAACAGTTTTTGAAGAGAGATGAGATTTTGTAAAACACTTTACAAAGTTTTAAAACAATTCAGGTTTTGGCTGTACTGTGTGGAATCAAGATATTATGTTTATGAGCCACTCAGTGGCGTGGTGAGGGCATTTCAGCATTTTTATCAGAATATTATGAGTAGAGATATTTTTCAGAATCAAAGAAAAAATGTAAAAAAAATCTGGAGTGGTGTAGATGGGGCCTCAATGTGCACATAACACTTTAACCAACATAAATAAATATAAATTATTTTAAAAACTGGTTTAATGTGGGTCCGGGTTGTGAGAACCCAGACTCCCCAAGCACCTCCACCAGTTCCTCTGGTAGGACCCCAAGTTGTTCCCAGCCTGCCTAGAGATATGAACCCTCCAGCGGGTGTATCCTTCTGCCTACAGGACAGGCTTGAAAACACCTCCCCCGGGAGACTTCCACGAATTATCCTGACCAGATGTTCGACTCGCCTCAGCTCTTGATGTGGAGGACCAGCGGTTCTACACCTGGATGTCCAAGTTCCTCGCCGTATCGCTCAGGCTGAGATAGACCACTCTGCATATAGGAAACTCATTTTTTGATCTCGTTGATGATTGAAAATGATTTTATATAAGAAGAAAAACAAGAAAAAAGAAAGAAAAGCACAGAGGAAGAAATAAAGGAGGAGAGTGACTATACCTTTAACTTAATTTTCTTTTTATTCACAAAGAGTGGGTAAAGAACTGTTCTCTTAAGCCATTTATTTATTTATATGCCAATGTTCAGGTGAATGTTAAACCTGTTCTGTGTGGGACGGCGTCAAAACTGCGACGCCATACTTGTGCAGTAAACTCAATGGCCTCTGTTAGATAAGTGCAGCCCAACAGGCCAAAGCGAGGCGCCTCTCCGATGCAAATTTAGCAGGGTATCTGTTGAAATATGCATTTTACTTAAGCCAATACGGCTTTGGTTATTTCCTCCTGACATTCAGAGAGGTAAACCATTTTTTATGAGGATTAAATGAGCTGGTAATGGTGCCGCAGTACAGAAAGCCACCTTCAAAGCCACGCTAAAAGACATCTCCCATCTTCATAAACAATTGGCGCTAATGTCTAGTCGCACAAATGCGCAGCCGAGTCTGACTCCATCCCTCGCTCGTCTGTCTTCAACTGATACTAATTGTGTGGGGAGGTAAACACCGCAGTCGAGTGGAGAGGACGGCGAGTCAAGCGTGAATATCAATCTCCCCCACGCGAGTGTCATCAGATGACTTTGACGAAGTTGAGGTGGGCTCATTAGGGTGCTGGAGCAGGGCGCAGGGAACATCCAGGTGGAGGGCTCTGATGTTAGGAAAGTCTGCAGAGGTGGTGTTGCATGGTTCAGGGAGGAAATGTCACGTCCCCACACACATATAGGAGCCACAAGAAACCACAGAAGTTTGTATTTTTGTGTGCATATTCCACATTTCTGCATCTGTGAACAGACGTGGATTCAGTGGTTTTGGAGCCCAAGGCGAAGCCCAGACATGATGCCTTTCACCTCCTTAGAGAGATATTTTGGTCATTTTGAAAGAGTGTTTTTTTAAAATTTATCAGTGATCCACTGGTGACATCACTCAAAGCAAGCAGAGCCTCTAGAAACAGGATGAGGGCTAAATATTATTAATATGAACATTAGATATTCCAGACAATCTTTTTTGGGATGTTTCAAATTAAATAGGAGACATCTGAAATGGTTTTTATTAGAATATGTAAAATGAAACTTTTTCTTGATGGTTGAAATGTTCACTTTGGTTTGGAATAACTGAATTATAGATGTGTACGGTTAAAATGGAGAACTCTAGATTGAAGTGGTTGGACCCTTCTTTTCAACATGTCTTACAAATCACTCATCATTTCCTCATTTTCCAGCTACAGAAGAGGCCGCAGCTGCAGACAGTATAGCCGTTAGCGTTAGCTGCTACTTCTTCTGGTTTTTTATATCGACGTTCTATCGACCAGTTCATATTGCTCTATTGAGGAAAAGTTATTTCGAGATATATATCGGTATTGTTTTGTCGCTATTTACTTAGAATTTTTTTTAGCTTTTCAGAAAAAAACAGAAACCTCTAAAGTAACACGTAAACTATCGTAGTTTGAACTCAGGCAAAGCTGACAGTAAACACGGATAAAGGTGTGTTTTCTACTCGTACAGTGATTTTGAGCTTATAGCAGCTCTCAGAAATGATTTGAAATGTTTTTGTTTAGAACACAAACAAACAAATGCTGCAAAGTTCATGATTTATTTTGTGTTATTTTATTAGATAAAACATGCTGCAGTTGCCTCCTCATGCATAAGTGTGAAAAAGGTCTATTATATAAAAAATTGGCTTGCCATACCTCCCAAAACTTCAGAAAGAGAGGTATCAGCATTAGCAATGCTAACACAAATGTTTTTCAAAGCATATTCTTGTAGCTGCTTGTAATGGTTTACGTTGTCAAAGGATGAATTGAAAAAACATTAAAATACGTTATAAGTTTATTGGTTTTTTTACAAGACCTCATAGTATTTCAAGTACCCAGACATTTGCCTACCTTAGTCTAAAAGTTTATCTCTGTCTGTGAGCTCTGGTGGCTCTTTGGCTGAAAACCTGAGTGGTGATGGATATCATATAAACTTATAAAGTGGTGTCGATTTGGCTACTAAAGCGTTTAGAGAGTGCACTTTGTCTAAAAGGAAAATAAAGACAGATAGGTGTCAATTATGAGTACTTTTTGTATTTCTGAATCTCTTGTTTCACTTTATAGAACGTGAAAGTCTGCAGCCTTTAGTCTGGTCACACCGAGAGCATGTCTTTATCTTTTAGTAACATTAGATTGTTGTGATGAGCTTTCTTTGAGAATTGCCAGACTGCATTTCTGTGTTTTAAAATCTTCCTTCTCTGTCCTTTAGAAGCTCTTAGAAGTTTTTTGGCCCGTATGTTGTCCCAAAAACAGAGAGAGGTCTGGCGTTTGAAACGACACAGATCCAATTTTTTCAAATCTGACCCAGGTCACTTTATATATGGTCCTGAATCAGATATATATCGGATATGTTTCTTAGCGACCAGAGTTTGAACAGTCAAGTCGCATTTCAACCTACTTTTACATCAACAACACGTGAAGGATGGAAGCAGCAAGATCACATGTAAACTACAGATGGAACGACCTTCATCATTCGGTCACTATTTTGTTTAGATTCTGATTGAACAACATAATAATTGACACACACAATAATGTGTAGCATCCATATTTAATACAGCACACAATGTGCAATGTCACTTGTAGCATGCTGCGTACGACATCCCACCTCCTGCACGTGCATCAGAACTATAGACAGTTCACACTGGAGTCTGATAGCAGTCACATTTAAATTATGTGAACAACCACATGCAAAAAATCAGATCTCAGCAGAAAAATATCCTAAATGAACATCAACACTTGCAGCTAGGGTTGGGCGATCAGACGAATGCATCGACCATCGGCGATGGGCTCAGCCAATCGCCTCCCGTTTTTCAAGAACGATTTATTCGTCCCACTATAAATTCATTTCTTAATTATTAACAACGTTTGGTTGAAGTCAAAGGATGCAGCCCACGTAAAAATAATAAATAATGCTCTTTTTAAACGTTACACGCAAACTCCTCCCAGCTGCCGCTTCCTTTTCTTCCTCCTCCCCCGAGAGCTGGCGGAGCAGCGGTGTTTACTCACTCCGTAGCAGACAGACAGAGAACGGCAGCAGCTTGTGTTAAGAAAATAAATGTATCTAAATAATATCTAATGTGTGGTGGGGAGGAAACGATCAGAGACTGGCTTTTTTCCAGTTAAACCGTGTTTACGCGTCGGCTACCGGTGCTAGGAATATTTAGCGAGTCGTAACACCGATCTGGTGTTCAACTGTCTTCAGCTAAGTCTGATAAACGACAAAAACAAAATGAAACTAAAACTGAAATACGAATAAAAAACCCCTTCAGTGAACGTCGCTTCCATAAAATAAATCTCCGCTGCAGTTTGAAGTCTTTTTGAGCGATTTTGGTGACGGAGCAGCAGCAGCAGCTAGCTGCTAGCTCTGTGTTAGCTTAGTTAGCACACAGCAGAAGGGTAAACACTCGATGTCGGAGCTCTTTGCTGCCACTATATGTCTGTTTAAAGCCAAAGTAGCCTCAAACAGGCGACGCTTTGTTTTTTACAACTATTTCCTCAATTTTGGGACTTCTGAGTTCTAATTTGGCAAATCCATTAGTGTGTGTTTACATTGCTCCGCCCGCAAATATGTCAACATGTCACCTGCGCGAATAAATTGCCCATCGTCAATTTTTGGATGGACGATTGGACAAAGTTACACATCGCCCAACCCTACTTGCAGCGTGAACGTAGCCTATGTGTGTATTAGGTAAGGTTAGCTTGTCCTTTGACATTTTGTTGTACTTCTGGAGATATTTTCTTTAACATCACAGCTTGGTTGATCCATTTGACAATCAAGATTTCCGTGTGCCCATTGGCAAATCCTTCCTGCCAGAGTCTTTCATGTTCATAGTTCTACAAACACCAGTGTGCCACATATACTGTATGTTTTCACTACAACCTATAGGTGGTGATACTAAACCGATTTGTCAACTCTATTCAAAAGACAAGAAGAAGACAAAGATTTTTGAGTGATTCATCACCAGCTCTACCATCATTGGCTAATCCCGCCCACCAAACCATTAGAGCATTGTGATTGGTCCACCAAATAGAGCCCTGTGATTTGTCCAGTACCAGACTGAATGGACCAATCAGTGGGCTGCGGAGGTTCAAATGGAGCGTGGCTAGACCAAAGTTTGCTGAGCAAAAATGAAGGTCTCAGTTCACTAGGCAAGAATGGATCCAGATTGTATGAACAGTTATGTTTCTGGCCTTAATTTCTTCAGAGGAGCATGTTGCAAATCAAAAAACTAACTTTGGAGGTTGCAGAGTCTTTGAAAGTAGGGCTCCTGATGGCTGATTTTCATAAATCTGACTTGTTTTTGTTTTTTGTAGCCCATATTATCATATAATATTCACATGTATTGTAATTTACAAGGTTTTGAGAAAGAAAAAAGCCTAATATGTTCTTTTGTATAGCTCTGGGGCCTAGTGTATACCTCCCTACCTGTTCTACAGTTTATTGAAGGTTCATTATGGGTGTCATTCCAAACACAAATTCTCTCAATAGTTAACATTATCAGTCTAATCAGTTAAAGTCATGAAAGTTTGAAGGAGAAAATGTAATCATTTAAAACATTGGAAAGTTGCTGTTGTACTAGGAAAAGTACCCCTTCTATAGTAAGAATAGGTGGACGTCTTTTAATTGTCTCAGTAGGATCAAGTATGGTTAACGCTGATAGCAAATGTCTTGGTCTACATCTAGTTATGTTAGTTTTTTAATTATATTTTAGTCCCTGGAGTATAAAAGTTTCTAAATATTAATTAATAGCTCTTTTTAACACGTATTCAGTCTCACCAGTTTATGTTCTCTGGATTTAAATCCATTGACTCACTTGTTTCAGCCTGAAACTCTTAAAAATGCATCACAGACTTGTTCGAAGGTTTGTGAGGTGACTTGTGAAGGAAACAGACTCAGAACCACATCACGATTCTGCTGCATTAAACACCTCACGAACGAATCTTTTTTTCCATTTTGGAACACACACGAAAATATTACCCCGCAATGCTCCGTTTGCTCTCGTTTTCCTTTTTTAAAAAAAAATGTCTTCCTCCTCTTTTGCTCTTTCTGTCTCTCTCTTCGGGTCCTGGTAGGCCCAATCTCCGGTGGCTGTGTGCTGAAAACACCGGGCCAGAATAGCGCGGGCTCAAGGTAGATAAATATTTATGGGGTGCGTTTACTTCTCACCACGGAGGAGAAGTAGAAATAGTGTGTTTCCAAGGTGAGCAAAAACAAACAACTTCAAAGGAATTTAAATGCAGTTCATGTAAATTTCCTGCTACAGTCACATGTTTTCTGCAGAGATTATCGTTATACTGTTAATGAAGGATTGATGCCAGATGACCTGATTATTGTCTGCAAAAAACAGGAGCCCAGAGGCGTTTGGGAGATGAAACGGATAAAAAGGCACAGGAATATGAACTGTATATTCCTAGTCGTGAGGTTTTAGGGCAGCAGTCAAACTGGCAGCTACATTATTCATTGATCAGGCGGACTCTGATCAGAAACAGTAGTCCTAATGGATAAGATGAAAAGAGCTGCTCAGCACGGATAAAACCGAGGGGGGGGGCACCACCATTAGTCTCTCGGGATGTCATTTATTTACTTCTAATCTGTAACATTCCAAGCAGGCTTTTCTCTGAGGCTGCAGATTAACACGTGAGATGCGGTTCAATCTGGGTCTGATATCTCTCCGGATTCTCGCTCGGCAGCTCGACCGGCAGACGGCTGCTCGTCACATGTTGCCCTCATCAAACCCAGTCAGGCGATCGTCTAATTATCCGCTAATGTCATGATTCAGCTGGCTCCGGAAACGTGATGATGGCGGTGGTGTGTGTCGGGGGGCTGGCTGGTTGGTTGGTTGGAGGGTGTGTGAGAGTGCGTGTGTGTGTGGTGGGATCAGCAGGGCTCAGAGCGAGGCCCTTTGATGTGAAAGATAATTACTTGTGTAGTTAAGATAATTAGCACAAGTCCAGAATAAAAGTAAATAGGCTAACTGTCGCTTCCACTGCAGCCTGAATGAACTCAAGCTGCGAGTCGAACAGCGTGTAATTTTCCTGTCTGTTGAAAGTGAAATAAGATTTAGCATGTGCATTTTTGGGGCTACGCTTGATGTGCAATACACAGATTTGAAATAATCCCTGTTTTTCTATAAATGTGACCTTATATATCTGATTTTAGCACATGTCCTATAAGTGAAAATGTGAGTTAAATTATTATTTGTTGTGTAATGAGTATAAATCTAATAACCTTGTGTTCTTCCCTTGAACAAATGCAAGCAGACTATTTGTGCTCTTTTGATTTAGGTGCATTTTAGCTCTTAGCCACAACTAAAACTTTTGGACCAGAGTGAATTTGAAGAATTCCATGATTTAAGTAAGGCCAGGACATCTTCTGAATGGCCAAGTCAAACTCCCTCGCTCTTCTATGTACTGATGTTTTTCCGTATGACTCAGTTTTTATCAGTTTAGTTGTTAAACTTGAGTTCAGAAGGCAGATGCCTGAACCGCCTCAGTTGGAGTTGTTGAACTGATTCCTGAGATCAGTCCTTAAAAAATGTATTTTATAATTCCTTGTACAATTACTGGTAAATATGTATTGTTTTTTTAGTGGTGGGCCGTTAACGGCGTTAATGGCTGCGTTAACGCCAGACTCTTTATCGCGTGACAAAAGAAATAACGCCGTTAATCTAAATTGGGTTCCTGGCTCTGTACCAGCTATCACCAAATGGCGGACTTTGATCCTGATCTGGACCCAGATCTGGTTCTTTCCAGAGTCCGGATCCGCAGCAAATCTAGGACCCGGTCCAGGTGAAGGAGGCGCAGCTCCTGCTCCGGGTGAAGGTCCACGTGCCCGGGAGACTTGCCTCTGTGAAGGAGGCGAGGGACCAGGGGACCGGGTCCAGGTGAACGCGCCTCCTTCACGTGGTCCCGGTCCTGGTGAAGGCCCCTTGATCCAGGAAAGGAAAAGGAAAGGGTCATTTGGGGCCACTTGCGTATATACCTTAGTACAACGTAGTGAAATTTGTCCTCTGCATTTAACCCATCCCTGAGGGAGCAGTGGGCAGCCACTGGTGCCCAGGAGGCAGTTGGAGGTTCAGTATCTTGCCCAAGGATACTTCGACACATGGCCAGGCCGGGGTTTGAACCCGCGCTCTCTGACATGGGAGGTGAGCTCTCTTGCCACTGCACCACGGTCGCCTCAGGTGAAGGTCCTGGACCGGGGGACCTTCACCTGGACCGGGAGGTGCGTGCGGGAGTCGCGCGAGTGCCCCTTTGGAGCTAAGCCCACGCCAACCTCGGCGTGCGCTCCCTCCTCCTGAACTGGACCGTACGTGGCTGGAACCCGCATCAGCTACTTGGTAGAGTTCACACAGAACTCACGCTCCTCATCAATCAGGTACGCTACGGACTGGCTGTCTGGGTTCCAGGCGTTTCCTGGTGAACCGACTATCTGCGCCGACAGTGTCAGCGGTGCACGCGCCTCTCGTTAATAAAGGGAATGTGGCAGCGCGCGCTGCTCAAACACGTTTTTCTCAGCATAACTGACAGCTTAACATTCATCGTCAAACAACATCAACACTAAAACACATCGATCTGTCAGTGACTTTTTCAGAGTTTTGTCTTTAGTTTTCAGAGACTCATTAATGTTTAAATCCCCCCCAAAGTGGTTTTATTTAACAAAAACATGATGAAAGAGCCCTATAGGATCATGTGAAATAAACAGTAGAGATATAAAGCCATTTTAAGGCAGATTTAATCCATTACAGATAAACTGGATGTTACAATCACTTTTTGAGGGTTCAAAAAAACCCTTTACTGTCTAAGTGAAAACCTATTTCTATTAAACCAATGACAATTAAATATAATATATAACATAAAATAAGCAATTTCATCAATATTCACTCCCTTCAAGTCAGTATTTAGTAGAAGCACCTTTGGCTGCATGCAGTCTATGCAGGGTTTCCGCAGGATCTTAAAAAGTCTTAAAAGCATTGGATTTATGAATTTGGAAATAATACCTTAAAAAGACTTGAAAAAGTCTTGATTTTTGATATCTGGGTCTTAAAATGTGTGCTGTATGTAACTTCTCCGTATCGCATTTCACCTCAAAGGTTTCATTTGTCAACCACGATTATTCTGATTAAATAACTTGTCATACTTTGCACATTCCACATTTCTTTTAAAAATAAATGAACATATGTTCAAGAATTTTTGTTTTTCCTTGTCGGTATAGGTCTGTGAAATGGGTATTAAATTTTTTATATAAAATGGTCTTAAAAAGGTCTTAAAAAGACTTGAATTTGACTAGAAGAAACCTGTAGGAACCCTGATATGTGATAGGTCTCAGTCAGGCTGGATATCAGGGTGCTCATTTATAAAACTTGCTTACGCACAAAATGGGCCTGAAAGTTGCGTAAGTCACTTTTTACGCAAACTTTGGGATTTATAAAAGAAAACGTAACGAAAAAATGTGCGCAACTCTAAGCAAATTTTGAACCTTGCGTAAGGACCTGTTGGAGACGTGAAACCTGTCAGAGCAGCTGGTGAGATGGAATAATGTTGAATTTATGACACAATTAAAGACTTGCAGACACTCGCGTGCACACAGAACCAACAATCCCATCTCTAAAAAGAATAAAAATTAAAATCTGAATGAAAATGTCGCATTTTTGAAAAATATCCCATTATGTTCATCCAGTCGTCTTCAGAATCAGAATATATTGTGATGTATTGCAGTATATTGTATTGTTTGTACGATACAATACGATATGTTGCAATATAATGCAATAATATGAGTAAGACCATATATTATGATTTTAAAAAAATTTATGAGTAGAAAAACTGTCACAGCATTCTAAAAACTTCAACCTTATTCATACATAACACATTCAGTTTTATTACTAAATCTAGTTGATTCACTGGAACGAAGAAGGTGAAAACAGCCACCAACTCGGTCATACTTTTAATTTTACTACAAAAATTACTGTCATCATTAATGTTCCATAAATAAAAATAAATAAAAAATTAATAATTTGCTTTGAATTTCGATACAGCAAAACATCGCGATACAGATATCACAATATCGATATAATATCGTGACAGAGAATATCGCGATATACTGCAGTATTGATATTTTCTTACACCCCTAGTGAATGGACCTTCTAGACACAGGTGTCTTTATATTACAATCACTTGAGGTACTGCACTCAGATGACCTCCATTTTACTAATTGTGAGACTACTAGCACCAATTGGCTGGACCTCTGTTGAATTAGATCAGTCATTTTAAAGGGGGTGAATACTTATGCAGTGGCTTATTTTATGTTACGTTTTTTAATTGAATTGTCTTTTCAAAAAATAGAAATCAGGTTTCGCTAAGCCATTAAAGGGAGTTTCATTGTAAAATTTAGGGTCAAAGAAGCCTAATTGTGTTGCTCATGATTGATTTTTTAACTTTATATTAAATTAAAGCTTTTTAAAGTTGTATTGCAAAATAAATGTAGTGCTTTTATTAAAAAAAAAAAAAAA
The DNA here is from genome assembly GCA_006937965.1 of Callopanchax toddi. NCBI lineage: Eukaryota > Metazoa > Chordata > Actinopteri > Cyprinodontiformes > Nothobranchiidae > Callopanchax > Callopanchax toddi. The sequence goes on along the minus strand of SSNR01000041.1, from coordinate 2,059,950 downwards.
AGCAAAAGGGAAGAATGAACTCAACAAACTGAACTACAATATTTTACAAACCGTAAAGTTTTATTTCTCTGTTTGGTTTATTGATGCCTGAAATCAATCTCAACAAAACTGGTGGTTGGGGAAAGGAAACTCCACTGAATATAAATGTACCTGAGTCGTAGATGGAGCACCGGTCATATGAGACGGCGTTTGCATGTGGAGTTGAGTTTAAGAACCCCACGGGATGATGGGAGTTTTCGTATGTGCCTGAGCAGATTTAAGAGGGTTCATCCCCGGCTCTCGTGGAAAAAGAGACTCTCCTGTCGCTCTCATCACCATTCTGCTGCTTTCCAAGGGCACGACGGTGATTGACGGGGCTTAATGTGTATCTTGCCAGAATTGAATTTGATCCTGGGGGCTCTGCCACAGGGCCCCGATGTTAGATTTACACTTTCTCCCCCTCTCTACTTCTGTCTTCCCCTCCCTTTTTTCTCTGTCGAACAAACAGAAACAGAATTACCTCCTGTGGAACAGCTCCTGCGCGCTGCATTCAGGCGAGATCATGTGTGGATCTGTGTCACTGAGTGATTGTGCTGTTTGTATTCATTTTTTTTCCAAAGGGATAGTGGGATGGGAGGATTTGAGCATGTGAAAAACATACTCTTAGAGAAGCAAATGTGTGAGAGCTTTATTTTTATGATTTTTGTTGTTGTTGTTTTTTAAATACAGGTGTGCATTTTGGCAAATGTGCTTCCCGCGCCCACGTCTTTGTCCCTGTTTACGCCCGAGGATGGGAGGGGGTAGTTTTCGATGCACCTGCTGCCACAGAGCTGTTATTTTTTTCCTTTTGCAGAATTTAGCCGAATAATCGCGCTACCCCCGCCGGTGCCTCGCACTTCAAAGCAATGACGAGATGAAACAAAACAATGATTAGCGGCGGGCTTGTCAGAAACGCCACACCCCGCTCAGCGTGAGCTGGGGTGGCATGGCAACTTTTAGTTACATAACAGGCGAAACTTTCCTCATCCTATGCACATCAAGGCCTAATCACATCCGTAATGGCTGCCTAATGCCTGAGGAAAGAAAAAACAAATCTGGGCTTAAGCGTGGGGCATTCAAACACTCCACAATGACATTAGCTTTTATCTCTCCAGAAAAAAAACATATAAATTCAGAATGTAGCCAGAATAAAAATGCATTCTGCTTGTCTGCATTTCTACACGTTTAGCAACAGTTTGCTATTCCTGCTCATGAAAGCTGTGGGTATAGCAGCGAAGCCATTTTCTCCTAGCTTTTAGATAGCTACCCTTGTCTCCTGCAGATCTGTGACACTAACATCCTTATCGTGGCAAAAAGGCTGCCATTCATGTTTATCCATTTGGCGGAAGACTGATATTACTGCAACCGCTCCCCCCAGTTATTTTTATCTTTTAGTGAGGCTGAGGAAGCACACGCAGCCCAAGACAGATTACTGTTTCTGCTCAGAGTGAAAACAATGGCTTTCCATATCGTGACGCTTGAACACTGCTTGCTCTGCTGTTTTCAGTCTGTGTTGTGCCTTTTAGGTTATTTGCTACAAACCTGTATATTATACAAGAAAAAATGAGGAGGATGTGTGTAACTGTTGAGAAAAAACTTTCCTGAAAAGTCAAATGACTGTTTTGAGGTACTACATCCAGCAAAGAGCTGCTTTTTGAAAAATAATTCTAGGTAGTGAACCCCATTGTGCTTCTTAAAGCAGCATTTGACTGAGACTGCTGTAGTAAAGGTGTACAATGATCTCTTAACGGCTGCTGATGCAGGAAAACGTTTTGTTATGGTCATATTTAACCTTAGTGCAGCACTCGATACTGTGGACCACAACATTTCACCAAACACTAAATGTTCTGGCTGGTATCTCAGGTTCTGCACTAGACATGCTCTTTTTATATCTTTCTAACAAAACATTCGCTGTAAGAACAGAAAAATCCTCATCTGGCACTGCCTACATAACCTGTGGGGTTCCACAAAGCTCAGTTCTGGGACCTCTATTATTCTCTTTCTGTCATTTCCCACCCCTAACTGATACTATGCCCCATTTTCACTTTGATTGGCTTTTTTCACTAATAAAACAAACAAAAAAGTTCTATGTAACTCTATAAATGTTGGTCTGGAGATTGACTTTACAGACCAATGTAAAATAATATTGTTAATGAAGATTAATAATAAATTATGGTGCTAGGAAAGCTTTTTGAACTTTTAATTCAAATCCAACATGGTAGAAACTTGGGATAAGGGTGTTTTTTTTTTTTTTTTACTTTTAAAACTTTAAATGTAATGCCCTCAAAACATCAGGTTGGTGGTGAAGACACTAAAATTTAATTGGTTCATTTTGGTCCAAACATCACCTTAACTTTTTCTCTTTCAAATATAGTTTCTTTTGTGAAGCTTAAAATTAATAAGTTGACTGAACAAGTTGACTTGTAGGGTGTCTTTGTGATTTTTTTCAGGTCTATGTGCATGTCATTTATTGTTATAATTGATCAAATTTATTTTTGATTGGGAAGAAAGTGTCATTATTTCTCCGAGGAGAAATGCAAAAAGTTCTGATCATTAGAGAGAGTGGAATGTGTGATTGCCGAATGCTGTCTGGATTCCACTTAGCTGCAGTCTCGGATAGGTTAGCATTTATTTTTGTTGGGCAAAGTGTCCGTCTGACTTCTTCTAGTGGTTTAGATTTTAGATGCAGGCATAGAAAAATGTAGTGTTCTGCGCAGAAGTTGTTAAAGATAACAGATGGTCTGTCTAACAGGTTGGAAGTGGAACGGCGATTTGCTCCGTTTTAATGACTAGATCCAACACAGCTCTGGACCTTGTTATCTTACAAGTTTGAAACGAGAACCTCTGTTTTTTTCTGTTGACAGAATATAGATTTGAGTCAAAGCTTTTGTCTCTCTGGCCATTTTCAGCTCATGTATCGCCATTATTACCAGTCTATCTATTTCAGAGTATAGCTCCTGTTACTTATTAATCTTAAAACATGTTTAAATACGCACAATTCAATAACTTATGCACCTTTTGTTTTGATAAAAAGGCTGTTTTATGTTGTCTACGGCATCTGGTCGTAAAATTCAAATTACATGACCACTAGGTGGTTTTACAACCACTATGGTGCATTTTTCAGCTCAACCTTGCCAAAAATACCACATGATCCCACAGTGTAGTTTTCTTTTGAACCACGTGCATGACCCTCTACACCGGGGTGCCAAGTCCTCATTACGTATCCTGCTTGACTTATCGGCTGCATTTGACACTGTCAACAATGGCATCCTTTTGTCCATACTCTCTAGCATGGGCATCACAAGGAGAGCACACTCCTGGTTTGAATCATACCGGTCATTCAGTGTATCCTGACTCGGTCACACTTCTGCTGTGCACCACCTTGCCACAGAAGTTCCCCAAGGCTCTGTTCTAAGACCTCTTCTCTTTGCCATATACACCACCTCATTGGGTCAGATCATTTGATCACATGGCTTCTCCTACCACTGCTATGCTGATGACACCCAGCTCTATCTGTCATTCCCACCAGTCTCAGAACAAATCCCGGAGTGTCTTTCTGACATATCTAGATGGATGAAAGCCCATCATCTCCAACTCAACCTCCCTAAAAGAGAACTGCTTGTCATCCCAGCCAAACCAACCATACAACACAACATCTCAATCCAAACTGACTCCCTATCGCTGGCTCCATCAAAGACAGCTGAAATCTGGGTGTTGTGATTGACGACCAGCTGACCTTTAAAGGTCATGTTGCTTCTGTCGCTCGTTCGTGCCGCTTCCGACCATACCTGACACAATATACCACCCAGCTCCTGGTGCAGTCTGGTCCTCTACCTCCTTGACCACTGCAATGTCCTTCTAACTGGTCTTCCAGCCTGGACTGTGAAACCTCTACAAATGGTTCAGAACGCAGCAGCACGTTTGGTCTTCAATCAGCCTAAAAGAGCACATGTCACTCATCTGTTCATTGAGCTCCAATGGCTACCTTTAGCTGCCCGCGTCAAATTCAAGTCGCTAACGCTAGCATACAAAGTCCTGAATGGAACGGCTCCCATCTACTTGAATCCTCTTGCAATGGCTTACATCACGACTTGGTCACTCTGATCTTCACTAAATGACATAATCTCTTTATTTTAATAATATGACTTGTATGTAAGTGTAAATTATGCTGAAAGAGAGAGGAATAACATCCTAAGAGAGACTTAAAATAATTTTAGAACTACTAATAACCCAACGCCCCATCTTTGTCAAAAATTTGGACTTTCATAAGTGACCAAAAAGAGACACTCTAGCTTATCTAGTTTAAAATTTTCCTTACTCAATAAAAAGTTTTTTAGTTTTGTACGAGTCTTCGCACATGCATCATATACTATGCATCATGTGCAGTCTGGATACTTAGTTGTGAACATCTCTTTATCTGACTGCTGTGTGAGGCCTGGGCTGACTGTGAGTGCTTTGGGACAGGCCAATCACAGCAACACCCCATGAGAAGAGTAAAAATATAAACGCCTCCAGTTATACCAGAAATAGATTTGTCATAAAAAAGTCTTCATCCTAACCAGTCAATTTTGTAAACAAAAACATGAAATGTACACGCATTGAATTTTATGAGAAAATTTAATATTTACCCTCAAATTTCAGTGTTTGAAATGCCCATCCCTACTTAAAGTGTTCTCCTTGTGTTTCTGGTCTCAGCACCTCGTTTGAAGCTACTGATTTTAGAAGACAAAAGGACTAAAATTGACCCACATATTCCAGGTTTGTAGTATAATTACCTTCAGTCCTTAGAAAAACACTTCCCACCACCGCCATCACCCTCTCTGTTAAACTGAACATCCAGCAGAGCCGATGAGGCAAACAAAAACTCAGCCAAATGAAACATGTCAGGTTTTTAATGGAGTTTGTTTACTTTAGTGTGTTTACTTATTAATGTCAGCTATGATTTCATCTGCATACTGCTCCTGTGCCTTTGTCTGTGTGTGTGTGTGTGTCTGTGTGTGTGTGTGTGTGTGTGTGTGTGTGTGTGTGTGTGTGTGTGTGTGTGTGTGTGTGTGTTCATGCCTGCCTGAAGGCTTGGTTTAATGAAGCCCAAATTAAGGCTTTTTCACCAACGCCTGTAAGAAACACATTTCTGTGCATGGTCACCAAAAAAAAAGCTTTGCAGACAATTCCCTTCAATATATTCTTTTTAAGAACTAATGTAAAACTTTTATTGAATTTAATTAGGAAGAACTCTTTAGTGAGAATATTGATTACTCCAGAACGAGAAAAAAAAGGGTAGCAGCTTCTCATGTTGCAGCTCATTAAGTGGAATTACTTGCATGAAAATAATTTACCATTGATTAAACTACTGCTACCACTTTACACAAAATAAAATAAAACCCACTCATGCTCTAAGGCTGAATTTCTCTCCGTGTTTTTGTTCTTTTTGCACACGGACAGTTGATATTTAGTGTCCAATTGCTCAGAGACAAAAGGAAGCTGTCACTTTAAAGCCGTGATCACATCCTTCAATTTCCATTTAATTTACCAAATCATGTCTTGTCTTCCCAGATATTTGGTGCACAGAAGGATTTCTGATTGATTTTGGACAAATTTGCATTATAATGGCAAAAAAACCCTTCTTCACGAAGCACATAAATTCCAATTTTCTACACTAATATGTGTGTAAGATGCACATAAAGAGCTAGATGCTTTTTACCCCACAGGGTCCCTTTGTGGTAGCTGGAGGGAATGTGTAGATTTTTTCTCAAAAGGTTAAAACAGCAAAAACAAGCAGTTAATTCACCAAATGCGTCCACGTTTTTGTCAAAAAATAAGCTACAGTATAAGCACAAAAAGGTTGGTCAAGTCAAAGATTTCAGTTACCAGGTTGCTTGAATATTTAATAATTTACAAAAAAAAAGCTTAAAAATGAACCATCTTCTATAAACTGTTTGAAAACTATTGTTAATGCGGCTTTATAATGAAGGGATAATTAAAAGGTACGCCATCCAAAATTGGAAAAACTGAATAGAATTTTACCTCAGTTAGCTTAAACCAAGGTCTCAACCTTAATGAGCTTGTTAAATCGAGAGCTTGTTTATCGTTACTAAAGGTCGCGTGATGCTAATTTCAATGCTTTTCTAAAAACTGACCCCTCAACCCTTGTTCTGATAATCAGCAGCGATGAGCAGCATTCACCTCATACCTTAAAATAATATAATTGCTCAACAGTTTTCTATCCAAGAAAGAGAATTGAAAGGCTAAGCAATTTATAAGATGATTAAAAAGTTTTTTGTTTTTATGTAAGAGTCACAAAAGGAAATCTATTTTAATCTTTAAAAAAATTATTTAGACCAGGGATTCCCGAAGTGATGGTGCACGCACCTCTAGGGCTGCCACTAGGAGGCGCGAGATGAAAAATGTAATGGCGGCAAAATGTAACGATAATAATTACAGTGTTTTTCCCCACACAATAGAGATGTGTAAATAAACATTTCCTATCGTTACTTTGTGGAGCGGTAGGACAGTATTTGGATGAACTCCGAGTCTTTTTTCTGTCCATCATGTGAACTCCTCCGCGCATCATTTTATTATGGAGGGGAGGAACTTTTCTATTAGTTCCGGGGCGATGTTGTTGCTGCTGGAACGCTCATCTCATCAAATGGATATTTATTAGGGGTGTGTATTGGGAAAATTCTGGCGATACAATATGTATCGCGATACAGGGCAGACAATACAATATATTGCGATATAATGCGATACTGTGAGTAAGACCATATATTATGATTTTTAAAACATAAGTTAAGAGTAGAAAAACTGTCACAGCATTCTAAAAACTTTAACCTTTTTCATACACAACACATCCAGTTTTATTACTAGATCTAGTTGATCCACTGGAACGAAGAAGGTGAAAACAGCCACCAACTAGTGGTCATACTTTTAATTTTACTACAAAAATTACTGTCATTATTAATGGTCCCATTAAAAATGTTTTAATTAAAAAAAATTGAAAATTTGCTTTAAATTTTGATACAGCAAAATATCGTGATACTGACAGCACAATATCGATATTGACAGAAAATATCGCGATATATTATCGATATTTTCTAACACCCCTAATATTTATTTCAAAGAATCCTTCTTGACAGCTTGTGACAACCCTGCTGATTGATTCCATATTGTGTCCTTATTTTATCAACTCAACAGTGAGTTGTTTGCTTTGTTGTGTTCTTTTGTTTTACTAAAAATGCGACGCTATGTTCAACCAATAAAACCGCTGAGGAGCTAATGGCTAGGCTAACGAACTTTAGTCCTGACAAGTGATTTTATTCATTAAACAGCGACATGTCTTTGTTATCATCATGGCCGAACTTTTATAATACATGGTCTCTTCATCATGGTTATTCCAGAACACAAAGTAGAGGAATATGAATACATGGAGCTGGGTTTTAACTTTTGCATCATTTAGAAAACACTAAGCAGCTGGTTAAAGGTTTTTATACTGAAGAATTTTGTACAACACTACGATAATATATTACAAACAGTTATATTTGTCGTGATAATTGTTAAACATTGTTAAACATTGAAAAATAAATATATTTAATAGAAAAAGTGATTTAATGAATTATTAAACACTCAAAAGTATCAAAAATTGGTACCGGTATCGATTCCTAGGTACCGGGAATTGGGTTAGGGTTCAAATGTGAATGGTACAAATCCTGGGGTGATTGGGGGTGCGTCAACACGTTTGGGACATAGAAGGGGATGTGCTGCTAAATAAGTTTGGGATTTAGACTTTGCTATTTCCCCTCAAATTATCATTCCCCCCAACTTCCATATTATATGATCTAAAAATTATTTTTCCAAAAAACAAAACAGACCGAAATTAAATTTTGTCATGAATTGTTTGGATTTCTTAGGACTTTGCATTTCCAGTTTTCCGTCATGGCGGTGGATCAGTCATGGTTTGGGCTTGTGTTGTGGCACCAGCAACAACTCTCTGATCAAATAAAAATAAAATCTCATAAATGCAACATAACGCTAAAAAGAATGTTTATATAATTAGGAAAATGTGCATCAAAAATCTAAAAAGAAGAAAACTTGATCCAAAATGTTTTTGAAAAGCTTTGGATAGAACTCAATGAATGCAGACTAAGAATTTCCCTAAATTAGGAGCTTGTTGTTTAGTTTCGGCTCCTTTTTTGCGTTTTAACAACCTTGTTGCAAACTGTTGGCATTCAGCTTTGACATACACTCCAACAATCCCATCTGTTGTGTCATGCACTTTTTATAATTTCCCATTTGTCACATGAAAAAAAAAACACACTCAGTAACACATCTCAGACAGACATTTTCATTGTTCAGTTTGTAATTTTGTAACTGCCATGGGTTTAAAATAAAACCCATTTAGCGGGGCTTTTGCAGCATTCACAAGAGTGGAAATAACCCCCTCCTTATCACTGCTTCTCACAAACAACAGCATGAGATTTAGCGCAGTCGTTAGCTCGACGTAACACCACACAAGTCACCAGTGATTAAATATACGAGAGAAAACAATGAGAGCTTCTTCAAATAAAGACTGCATTCCTGCTATTGAGCTGTATCATCCACTTTCAGCAAATTATGTCTGTTATCTGAGCCAGAAAATGTTGTTTTTCTCTCCATTGTTTTGTGCGTTTGCATAAACAGGTGAGTGAAAAACACTTCATATGGATCTTTTAGGTTTGTTTGTTTTGTGGGAAGAACTGGAGACCTTAACAATCGCTGCTCCATTTATACGTTATTGATTTTTGGTTTGTGTTCCTCATGAAGTTAAAGATTTTAGGCTCTTAAGTTAGCATCCTGAAAGGTTTTTTTCTCTCGAATAAAGGGTTAGTTGAGGTCTTTTGAATTGAAGTCTGTGGAAATGTTATGAGCTATTAAAATCTTATCTGTTTTAGATAGCTCTTTCCTTCAGCTGCCTCATTGTGGAGAAACAAACGAGTTCTGAATGGATTCACAAACTAACGACTAATCTAAGTGAGGCCACGACCAAACTCAGATTCAAATTAAAGGTCCCATATTATGCTAAATTTACATTCTAAAGGTCTTTTAACAGTCATATCAGTCCCAAAGAGTGCGTATGAGACATAAAAATGTTAAAATATTTTCACCATTTTCACTTCCTTATTCAAATTTTTGCGAATTGTGTTTTGAGCTAATGCTAAAACTGCTGATGTCAAGAAGGGACTAGTCCTCTCTAGAGGACAGAGCCAATCACGAGCACCTTTTGGCTACCTGAGCCCACCCCCGCCCTTTAAAAACCGCTGGAGCGCGCATCCTCACAAACAATCATGGCGAAGCTACGAGCAAAGCACGGCAGTTGCTTCGTAGATGGTTGCATTAACGAGCACAACAGTCTTTACTTACTCCCTTCATCTGAGCGAACGCGCGTGGAGAAGAGAGATGGGCGGTCTCGGCTTCCCAACTGCCTCGCCAATTTGAAACGAAGGTTTTGCTTCAGGAGTTTGAATGAGAGGGTGTAAGAACAGCTTAAAGTAAGGGCCAATTTGACCATTGCATAGCTTTTACATGTCAATAATATGTAAAATAAATGATTCAGAGTGGATATAAAGTGCATAATAAGGGACATTTAAAGCATTTTTTTCAAGATCTTATCAGCACCTTACATGATTTCAAATTCAGTTCAAATTTAAAAATAAGTTATTAATCTCAAATGGAGGAGTATTGCCTGTGGAGTGCCACAGGGCTCGGTCATTAGTCCATAACTTTTTACATTGTATATTATTTATATCTGCCATGCCAGTAAATTATTGCAGTTTGTTATTTTTGCAGATAATAAAATGTAGTTCCTTTAAGAAAAAATATTCCAATGATGTATTCTGTTGAAAATGTTTTAAAAAAATTCAATGTGGTTTAATGTAACAACTTTTACAAAAAACTGTAAAAAACTAAGTTTATGATATATGGGGAATCAATAAAAATAAAGATAAATGTTAATATGAAAATAATATAGTGACAACATTGAGAGACTTCATTAGACCAAATGTTCTTGTTATGGTAATTGATGATAAATGAACATGAACAAAACATGTTTAAAACAAAGAAAAACTAACAATCTGTAGCCATTTGATTTATATCCAAGGATAGATTAATAGACAAAGCTTTGAATATTCTCTATTGTTCTTTATTCTTCATTATTTATCTTATTGTGTGCAATTATTATTACCATCAATACATGTATTAGTTTTAATACATTTATTTAACAAGTCTGGTTATTGTGATCTTAAATGTCTGCTATTTATAAAATCAAATATAATATTTTAAGAGTTGCTGTTTTGTTTGTTTATAAAAAATGCAATTAATTATATATGCAAACTTACTTACAGGTAATACACAAATTCTTCAGTCAACAGGATTATACATTTGAGTTCAGAAATCTAAAGTTATAGTAACAAAGGTCAGAGTTGTGTATTTATTCTAATGTAGCTTTAGGAATGGCCTCACTTGGACCAACGTTTAGCTCATCAGTCCAAAATAAACCATTTCTCCAAATTGAGGTAAGATATGAATTGTTTATAACAATCCCTGCAAGACAATAATGTTTATAATACAAATATAGAAGCACTATTTAAAAATGCTGTTGTTATAAGTGATTTTATCAGTCCAGTCCAAGTCCGTTTTGCCCCATTTATCCTTGCTGCTAATCCCAAGTAGGCCAGGCCAGTAGAGTCCAGTCATGGCTGCACTGGGTCAAATACCTTGCGCGCGCTGCCAATGGTATCATCCATCTGCTGTTTGACAATACCTGGCGCTCTCCCAGCTCTTTAGCACGGCCATTACAGCCCGAGCCACCAAAGTGGTGCCACATCTGCTCAAGATACCAAACCCAAGACTCACATGTGTGCATACATGTGTGTGGTTTCATGTCATAGGTTGATATATATCACTGCTGTAGCTGCAAATTAGTGGAGCGAGTGCAAATACAAAGCCGAACCGAAACGCTTTGATCAGATTACTTTATCTTGCAAAACAAAAATCAATTAAAGCTCTGATAAATATCTGATGTTACAGCGTTCAAGTTGCAAAGAAAAATGGAACAAAGCCCCCGGTTTTCAAGTGAGTATTTGCATTAGAAAGCAAAGTTAGAAAAAAAGGTCTGCTGAAGGTCAGTTTAAAAAGAGAAGAGCAAAAAAAAAAAAAAAAATCTCTTTCCCTTTTGTTTACCTGAAAAACAAGTTAAATCAACAAGCTGGAGTTGATGGAAATTGGATAAAACCGTCAGGGCAGGCCCCACGAGAGGATTCCATTTTCATTATGTTTGGACAATGTCGTAATTCGAGCCCCCTTTGGGCCGCTCTTTAACAAAAAACACAAACAAAAGGAAAGAAGGGGCATCGGCGTGATGGTATTTCTCATTTTTCTCCCTACGCTGATGTGTTAGCGCTACTCTGCTGTGAAATAGGAAGGGGCAGGCGAAGGGAGGAGAGACGGCGGCGGATAAAGTGAAAAGGGTTAGTTAAGGGGATCAAGTCGCCACCTGTGATCTGCAGTAAAACTAAACCCTCTCATTCCCCATCCTCTCCTCCGTCTCTCATCCCTTTGTTTTTTTTCTCTCTTAAGGTCCTATGAGGATATTGTCGCCATATTCTTTCAGTGGTAAAATGTCCCCAGGCACAAAGCTATTTCAGATCTTTTACCGGCAGGCCCGTAGTGATAGAAAAGACGTAATTTGTTTTGACTTTGCCTCTCACACAAACCAATCTCCCGGTGTTATTTAAGTCGCCGCTCTTGTCTCGCTCTCAGCAGCATGTGAAGGCAAACAACAAATCTCAGGTTGCCATGGAACTCGGCTATTTATAGGCTTGTTTGTGTGTTTGTGATTTTTGTAGCTGTTGAAATTTGGTGTGTGCGTATTGTTTAATTTTAGTAACTTATGTGTTTGGACAGAAGATCCCTACACCGCCCCTTCTTATCCCCAAACCCCCTGTTGTTTGTTTCTATCCTTACTTCTCGAAATCCCGTTATAAACAAAATATGGCAGTCAGGAATTAGTCACAGCCCAAATAATTAAAAATAAAACTTTTTGACTTTGAATTTGTCTTAAGAAGACAACTTATAGCTTATTCCCAATACACGCATATCTGGGTTGGTGCAATATGAAGATACAGATATAAAGTGGAAAAAAAACCCACCAGATAGTCCTAAAATAGAGAGCTTCATTATACCGCTGGAGCAAGAAGGAGCCAGCCTGTTGATCAATTCCCTCTGGTGACTTCTGAACCGTACTCTTCAGCCATAAGACGAGCAAAAGAGAAGATATGTAAAACAAACTTTTGGTAAGGAAGTTGGTTTCTTAGTTGAGATTTGACTTAGTCATTTAAATTTGAATGCAAAATGTAGTGTTATCCCTACACTTTATCACAACTTGGTAAAGAACCAATAAGTATTTTGGTTTTTATGATGACTTTTTATTTTCCTTTTAGAGTTTTGTTATCTTCTTCTGCTTTTCTGGGTCACAGGAGCAGTAGCCTTAGCAGGGAAGCCCTTACTTATCCCCTCCTTAGCCAATTCAGACAGCTCTGCCAGTGGGATCTCAAGGTGTGTCCGGGCCAGTCTAGAGATATAATCCCCCCAATAGTGTCCTGGGTCTCCTTCCAGAAGCACGTACCTGAAAAAACTTCCCGGGGTGTGTGCAGAGGGCATCCTGACTACATCCAAGATGTCAGAGCTTCTCACCTTATCTCTAAGGCTGAGTCCGTCGTCCACCCTGTGGCGGAAACTTATTTCAGCTGCTTATATCCGCAATCTTGTTTCTTTGGTCATTATCCAAAGCTCATGACCATGGGTTAGGGTTTGAACATAGATCGACCTGTAAACCAAGAGTTCCCACACCACAACAGACCAGTTTAGCATCTACATCTGCAGATGTTGCCCCAATCCACTTGTCAATCTCCTGCTGCATCCTTCTTCAACCTATGAAGAAGACCCTGAGATACTTAAGCTCATCCACTTGAAATAGGACCTCACCCTTGACCTGGAGTTGGCAATCCATGGTTTTCCAGTTTAGAACTATGGTCTTAGATTTGGAGGTGCTGATCCTAATCACAGTCACTTCACTCAGCTGCAAACCTCCCCAGCAGGAGAAGGTCATTGTTTGGTGAAGCAAAGAGGACCAGATCATCCGCAAAAGACAAAGATGACATCTTCCTGCCATCAAACTCGACACCCTCCACACCACAGCTGTGCCTTTTTGATTGTGTCCACAAAAATACCAAAGACCTACAGGCACATATTAGTATTTTAGCACCGAGACACTAATTCCCAAAAGAGCTATTAGCTGAAAACTTGACATATAGTAGATAATCAGCTGAAGGATGACTCATTTCTCTGGTTACAAGTCAGATATTCAGTTGTTTCCTCTTTATTTTTCCATTTCTTTTATATTTCTTTAAAATCTGGTAGTGAGCATAAATAATCCATAATTCTGAGGTAAATACCTTGATAAAAAACTCTTCGTAAAAGAATGTAAAGAAGTCAAAGAACATCAAGACTATTGCACAGTACTCTGTGTGTCTCCATACCTTGGAGTAGCTTTGTTGTCTGTGACTAATTTGGTATCCTTGTTGATGTCGTGTGTTTTTGATGTGATTTCTCACACAGTTGTCACCCTGTCACACTCCCTTTTTATCAAGACCCCTTTACGTTTTTCCTGCTTCGTATAAAACAACGTTTCTCGCTCTGGAAAAGTCAAGCGTGTTGATCTAACGACATGTACAAATCTGAATACCCCACCACCTATAAACCCCAAATAAAAAACAAAATCAGAGCCACAGATCAGCTTCTCCCTTTACAATACCTAACGTTTTGTGAGCAGAGAATCATGGGAACAATTCCTTTTTCCGCATCTGATTGCAAGAAACTAATACTGAGTGTATGTGGGAGGGATCATAAACCTGTCATTACTTTTATTACAAATGGAAATACATAAACTAACATGAGGTTATGTTTTACTCCATCAAGAAAGATCTAAACAACCATGCAGCGACTGCAGCTTATTGCCTATTGATCGGAAAGCTTGGTTTTAGTATAAAAAGTCATGCTAAGAATGTAACATTTAGCAAGATTAGCTTGTTGAATGAAAGTGACCACTTGTGGCTCATCATTCAAAGCTATGAATACTATAAAAAGTACTCTACCCCCTTGGATGTTTTGCCCTTTTATTGCTTTTACAAATTGTCATTGATGATCAATGTAATTGAGCATTTTTCACAGTAAATTGTCAAATAAAAACAAACATTTTTCATGTCAAAGTGAAAACAGATTTTTACTAAATAAAAATTAATTAAAAATATATAGTGTAAATTAAGTCCATGAAAATCTACACCCATTAAAGTGATATAACGAAGTACTCGAATGCAAATTCTTAAGGGTTGGGATGTACCGGTACCACTTTTTTCAAAACCGATCCGATACTGATACTTAAATCTGAGTACTCGCCGATACCGAGTACCGATACTTCTACCACACAAAAAAATGCAACAAATTTTAATACAGGTTTTATTATTTTTTCTCTGCTTTTTACAACAAATAACTGAGTTAGATAAAAAAAAAAAATATATATATAAAAATGATCACAAAACTAAAATATAAGGTGAAAAATAACCATTTTCTGTGATTTCACAGTGAAATTATTGCAGTTTTCCATATTTTAACCAAATAAAATGAACTATTTGGCACCATCTCCAGCTCTCAACCTACACTGTTCCTCTTTAGCTCAATAGCTCCCCCTAGTGTTCAATATAGGAAACTACAACAGAAATCACAAGTCACAGACAGTGAAGCCACTGGTATCGGTTCCTGTCCTGGTATCGGCCCGATACCAGTATCGGTATCGGTGCATCCCTACTTAAGGGTCATGGCAACATCCATGAACAAGTCCTCGGTCCAGGGTGGGGGAGTTAAAGCAGCTATGAGGATTATTTTTCTATGTATCAAAGTTTTCTAAATGTTTTAATGATATTTCAGGTCTAAACTATGATCTATGGGTAGAGTTCCACAACATATGTTAGTCTTCTGAAGACCCCCTTCCTCCTATAGACCCCTTTGCATTCTTTCTGGCAGCCTGGAATTCTTTCAACAACTTTATACAAATAACTGATGTATTTGTGATTAAAAATGGATTTTCTGCAGTCATAAAAAGTCTTTATGAACAGGTTCTGCATACAAAAATTAAGTCCGCTTTAGGTTTTCGTGTTAACACCACACATCACTAAACACACACCATCCCCATTGTGAAGCATGGTGGCCGTAGCATCATGCTCTGGGGATGCTTTGCAGCATCAGGACCTTGTAAAGGTAGACGGGAACATAAATTCAGAAAAATATTGCCAAATTCTGGAGGATGATCTCTCAGTCTGCAAGAGACGTGGAGAAGATTTACTTTCCAGCAAGAAAATGACCCCAAGCATAAAGCAGTAGCTACAACGAAACTGGAGTTAGATGTCAATCTGACTGTGAACTGGTGCCTGGACTTGAAAAGAGTTATTTATGCTCAATCCCTGAGCAACCTGACAGAGCTTGAGCAGTTTAGCAAGGAATAATGGAGAAAAGCTGCAGTGTCCAGATGGACTGGTCTGATAGAGACATACCGAACAGACTCAGTGCTTTGACTGCAGCCAAAGGTTCATCTACTAAACACCAACCTGAAGGGGGGGGGGGAATGAAAAGTCTCTCAAGAGAAACTCAGAGTAACGCTAATGTACTTACGTAGTCTGCAAATCTGTGTTGCATCTGATTGACAATCAGCATTACCAGATACCTAATCTTAAATCGCTCGTATCGATTTCAAGGACAAAAAGAATGTTGACCAGGACATTCCTAGTTTTGATGCATGAAAATAAAAACATACATGTAAAAACAAATCATTTGATCAGCTGATTTAAGCTGAAACATACATTTTTGAATGTGAGTACATTTGAATTTGAGCTATGATTGCTTTATTTACTGTTTTAAACTATGAATAGACTCCCACCTCATTCTGCACTGCAAACATTTTTGCTAATCTTGGGTTGAATGTTGGAGGTTGTCTTCACGTTGTGCTCAAGTGCATGTTTTTGTCTCAGACATCGATATGTGGAAACACACCAAGTGGTCTCGTTGTATTTGTTCGTTGTTGGGTTTTTTGCACATAAGAGGTTTAAATTAAGTTGAATCCTATTGACAGGTGACCAAAAAGTAACTCAGCGAGTCAGATGTTAGCTGCTTTTAAGGGTGGTGGAGCTATTTGAGTCTTAGCTGGTCCTGGTAATTGTAATTGGTTGCATTTTTAGTTTTGCAGTCATTGCTGCCTTGTCTCCATGTATTTTGGGAAACGAGTTTCTGCAGTGAAATAAGGAGGTGGTGCTGTACATAAAACCCATCACATATACGGGGCTCTAATTACTTCCACGCTCCTCCCTTGTGTCTTAGATGGATTCTCAGGAGCCAGAAGTGGAGGATCAGCATTTTCCTCCTCCCTCCTACAATCTCTGTTCTTTTTCTGCTTTTTCACAGCAGGGCTTGTGTTATTAACCTTCTGTCTGCTCATGCAAATAGGACACAGTAGTCCTCTTTCTCTCTCTCTCTCTCTCTCTCTCTCTCTCTCGCTGGAAGCTCGTTTTAGACAGTTGAGCTCCCTTTTGAATTTTTCCATGTGTTGTTTCCTGTTATAGAAATCCTTCGGCCGGGATTCAGAGCAGGGGAGAATGCAAGTGGGGGAAGAGAAGGGACAGATTGTCTGCACAGTGTGTGTGTCGATTATTGTCACATTTCGCTCGATAATAAAGGAGCAATATTGAGAGAAGAGGAACGTTTAGAGAGAAAGGACTGAGACAGAATGAAGCGATGAAGTGGACTTATCTCTGTGTGTGTGTGTGTGTGTGCGCGCTTACTGTATTTAAAGTGAAAATATACTTGTGTAGAACACAAAGGGGTCAGGGGTGTACTTAGTTTTGATGGCTTGAGCCTTTCACTCCCACGGCTCAATCCCCATCTTCCTCTTGTGCCGCTCTCTCGGCTTCATCGTTAGAGCCGCTTAAGCACCTCTCAAGGTGGTTATTGTAGCACTCATCAGCAATCCGTGCCGACTGGGCAGCAATGACGGACAAAAGCCGGGCGAGAACGACAGTAATCATTAGATGTGAATCACACAAGGCTCTCTCTCTCTCTCTCAGCTGAGAAATGGGCAGCTCCACCTCCAGCGCTGCTACCAGCCTGAACCCCTTCCCACATAAAAATAACAGCTGCACAAAGTGTTCCTGCATGGCTTTTTTACAGCAGATATTCAGGAGTGAAAGGGCTGTAATCTGGTAAATATGGGAGTTGGAATGCTGCATAAGTGGGACTTAAATGTGTCTGATTCAGTCATTGCTTTTTGGTTTTATTTGAATAAAAGAAAAGAGTAGAGTTTGATATCCAGGCTCTGAGCTACAATCTAAGGTCCGGCAGCATCTGGTTGCTTCGGTTCTACAATGTAGCTCACTGCCATCAGCGTGTGAAGAACTGACTGATAGTCCACGACTTTGAAAAATGCTTTATAAATGCAGGATATTTACCTCAACAACACATTACCTTTTATAGCCAACCGTTTTCAATTTGTCCACTACAGGCAGGAGGATCTGGCTGCAGACTTCACAAATGGCGACCTAACCCGACCGTACACCGGTACACCGACCGGAACTAATATGGCGCCCATTACTTTTCGTAGTTTTTCTTTTATCACCGTGAAACTTTTATTTAGCATTTGTTTCTCTTCAAAACCATACGGACTCGCAAACTTAAACTTTTGCAAACTTTAAAAAAAAAAAATCTTCATTTTGGTAGGATTGAAGTGCTTATAACAAGAACATATTTTACCAATTTTAACCAGTGTTTTCTTGCAAAGTATGTATATTTGCTCCAACAATATAAAGCAGTTGCCTACCGTGAATAACTAGTGGTAATGTAAGAGATTTTTATGTTGAAATTATACTTATATTTTAATTTATTACACTGTAAAAAGAAAAGGTTGAATCAACTTAATTGAATTGCTTCAGTTGGTAACAAGCAATTGAATTAAGTTTATCCAACTTAAATTACTAGGTACAAATGTATTAATTTAAGTTAATTATTAAATTAATTAATTAATTAATTTAAATGTATTTATGTATGTATGATGAATGGGTATGTATATGCATATGTATGTGTATATATGTGTATGTATATATAAATTATGATTTTTGAGTTCTGGGTAAACCGCTGTAAACATTCAGCTTTTTGTTTTTTATACATTAATTGCCGAAAGGGCTTGGGCAGTTAACAGATTAATCTTCATTTAAAGCCTTTTCTTTTTAATTCTATTTTGTTTTTATTTATTTTAATATTACTATTTTCTTTTTAAAGGGGCAGATATTAATAAGAGTTTTTCTCTTCTTTCTGTTTCTTTTCATTCTTGGTTATGCTTATTTGCAGTTTTATTTGCAGCTGAATGAAATAAATTTTGATTGATTGAACTATTCTCTTTTTTCAGTGTATTTATATATTATATAATATAATTATATTTATATAATAATTTTAAATTATACTTCAAAATAAAAGTGTCAACATAAAAGTCTCTTACTGTAAGTAGAAATAATTAGCCACATTAAAATTTCAAAGATGTGTGTAAAACTAGTGCTAATAAAATACTGGACGCACTAAACTAAACTGCTGTGAAAACCAACTCATCAGCAGCATTCCTGCTCCTTCACCTGCATCGAAAAATAGTTTTATCCGAAACACTGTTCTGTGAAAGAAAGTAAAAAAACCCATCTCCATTTCACAAGCATTTTATTTTTTGTTTGCTGCAGCATGGCTTTCTCAGCTGCATACCGACTCATCCCTCCCATTTTTCCAGGACTTTGTCACCTGAAAAACATGCACAAAAGCGTTAGTTCACACACTGACAAATGTTTATTTTAATTACTTGCATACTAATCACTTTTAATTGCTCGATGCTTTACAAATGGAACATCTTCTCAGCGTATTCGCATACCACTATCGCATAATAATCCACACAAGAGGCCGCAATACATGTGCTATCGCCAATTTTAGACAGCTGTTTTGATCAGGTATGTTTGATGTAAATATTACTGGACGTAAGACTGGATGTCCAGACGGCCCGGTTCAGAGGCTAGCTCCACAGCTAGTTAGCTTATTCAAACGGGACCTCTTCATCACCTGCGATGCTCTCAATAACGTCTCCCCTACTTACCTCTCTGCTCTCATAAATCACCTTCACCTCTCCCGCTGTCTCACAACCGTTTCAAAGCATGGGGACAGTTTTTTTTTTTATCGTAGTTGTTCACACCCTACGGGACTCTCTCTGGCTCCATTCAGAAATCAGAAAAAGTACGAAAAGCTCACCCAAGCATTTAACGGTAAAAGAAAATTAAGTCAATCTCATTCAGACTACAAATCCCGCCGAGTGTGTGTATGTGGTGGAAGCTAAGCTAAAGCAGCGTTGCCGCCCAATCGCTTGAAAACACTTCAACTTCCGCCCGATGTAGCAGCATACTTCCGGTCATTGCACTGACGTCATTTTAGACGCCATTTTGGACACCATTTTGAAGTCTGCAGCCAGATCCTACTCACTACAGTCAGTAAACTGACCATAGCAAACACAAAAGACATAACTCAGTCAAACGTACAGATATTAGCCTAAAGTTTTGTGTTTTTAGTACCGAAAGTCATTACAACATATACCTCAACGGCTACCAGATTGCACAAGGAACTATAACTTTATACGATCTTAGCTGAAAGGTTGTGGGTGAAGAATTGCTAAGCCTTCTTATTAGATCAGAAACTCAGCATGTTTATTCATTACAATTACCCATAAGATATCTCTAATTTTAGACAGAATTGTCTTTTTTGTGAGATAGTGTTTGATCATGAGGTGATTCACCACTAAGGCCTCCAAAAATATGAGTAATCTAGATCGACTTTGAGAAACAACTCATTTTTCCCAGTTGAAAATAAAAAGTGCAGAGTTCCAGGCTGCAGGTGGACAATATTTGTTTTATGGAGGTTAATTTCTTTTTTCCTTTGTTTTTAAAGATAAACCTGACTGGGAGCGCCTCTCATCTGTTCCACTTTACTGCTCGCACTTTTTATTTTATGGCATCAAAAATCAAACTGCCTGAAGATACCCAAATATAAAAAGCTGAATCACATCAGTCTCCTGTTTTGTTTAATATTTTGTTCCAGCGGTGATTGAGCGGTCCTGTAATCGTACTTTATATTATTGTTTTGGGTTATCTGCTGTTGTTGTTGTTGTTTTTTTTTTTTTGGACGCTACCACTCGGGGCATTTTCCAGCCCTGTGTAGGTGTGCTTCCACATTTTTATTCAGACAATAAATGTGCTTTTGTAGCCCTCTCTGCTAACGCATTGTTGCTATGGTTTCAGCCATAACTTGTGTTTTTAAATGCATGCCAGTGAATGCTGCTGCACAGCTCCTCCGCTCTTGATTAGCCGACATATATTACATGTTGCTGGCTCCGGCTTGCACAAATTGGACGAATTTTTTTTTTTTTTTTTTAGTGTCTGCTTCATATTTTTTTATGAGGATCAAACTTAGGACACTGCATTTGCAAAGACGAGCTTGTACGTGTGGTACGCACGCACAAACGCGCACATAAGGGATTAGCCTCACAGTGCTGAATAAAAAGATGAATGCACACAAGTGGAGTGAAAGATACCAAGTTTTTTCTTTAGAGTACAATACAGCACAGAGCATACCGACTGTAGAATCTCTTATAGTTTAGATCAGGGTGTTTAAATGAATAGACTGAAGTGCTGTCAGCTTTCCTCCCATCGGGCGATTTGATGGGTTGTCATAGGAACCCACACTGCTGAATGTCACAGCTCAGTGTGTTTGTGTTTCCTAGAGAAGAAGAAGTGCGGTGAGAAAATGATCGTTAACCACTCGGTAGAGTAAGCGAGGTACTTCTTGTTTAAGTACAACTTTTATTTTCTCACACCTCAAAGCAGTGATCAATATCTTATTTGTGGCTTCAGGAGCTCTGTTTTCTGCAGGCTTTGGACTTCTTGGTTCCAAACAACATCAGTAACTAAGATGCTGTTTCTGTAGTTGCTCGTTGAATCCTTTAGTTAACAGAAAAGTCCCACTAATATAAACTCATGGGGAGTATGTGTGGTTGAGGAAGCAGCAACCCTCTATTTGGATGCCACTCTGTCCCTTCGCCATCCCATTTGGTTGGCATAATTTTGTTAAAGAGTCAAACTACGGTTTTATTTTAATATTTCAGCTGTATTTGCAACAATTCATTTAAATCAGAGGTGTGAATGTTTGAGATGTTTCTCTGAATGAAAAATTAGGGCAGAAATATTCATTTGTGTTCATGTATGTGGACATTTAGCCCAGATTATTGTGATCATGTCGACAGTACTTGTTGCAGTACCTCCTTCATCCATCAGCCGTAGAAACAACCGACAAAAAAGACCTCGAGTCAAACCAGGAGAAGAAGAATTAAAACCACACAGACTCTTGTTTGAGGGAAATACTGAGTGAGAAGACTTGTTTTCAACATTTGGATAATTAATCAGAGACCAGATGGACATAAAAACCTGGTAAAAAGTCACTCAAACTTTTCCTTCTTCTTCTTGTCTTTAGAAAGGAGAACAAATCAGCTCATTATCGCCTCCTATCAGGTTGTAGTGAAAACTACAGCCTGTTAACTGCAAGTGCGTCCAAGAAAGTATGAACAACTCTATTTTCAGCTGTGATTGACCTCTTACGGACTACTATCACAGTGATCATCAAACCACTTCTGACCTTAAAGCAACCAGATGGAGTATTAGGATTAGTACTTTCATCTAAAAACCTGCCATATTCAGGCCTATACATGTCTACTTCACTCCGGTGGTGGACCTACAGGAGAAAAAGTCAGTTTTTTTTCTTTACTGTCATCATATTGTTATACAATTACATAATAAAAAACTGATAATTATATTGTTTATTATTTAAAGCCAATGAATAGTTTTTAAAACTAGATGTTTAAATTATTATTTTTTTCTAGGGATGTTCGATGTTATCGGTCTACCGATAATATCGGCCGATATTGACATTAAAATGTAATATCGGTAAATATCGGTATCGGTTTTTGTAATGATGACACACATGACCTTTACATACCACGCACATAGTATACATCAAACTGTTCGGCTGCTTCTCCTCTCTCCCAAAATGTCAAAATATAACAAATCTGATGTATAGTTTTTGAGATATTTTTATTTATTTGGCGCACCTTGCATTAAATACGGTGTTTGTCTTTTTTTTAATGAGGGCTTATATCGGTATCGGTTTATATCGGTATCGGAAAGTAAGAGTTAGACAATATCGGATATCGGTAAAAAAGTCAATATCGAGCATCCCTAATTTTGTCATTATTTGGGTTTTAAAGGGTTAAAAGGCTTCTGCAGAACTTGAAGGCACACTGATGAAGTCACCAATTTGGATCAGGTGTGTTGAAGCAGGGAAACATCAGGATTGTCCACCTGACCTAAATAAAGCAGAAACTCATTAACAACTAGTGATGTTCTAAACTTCAAGCAAAAACAGTATTTGAATCTGAGGGGAATTATTCGAATGGTCTTGTATATTCAAGGCCATCCCTCCAAGAGAAGAGGGATTTCTACTAGGGATGCTCGATATTGACTTTTTCACCGATATTGTCTAACTTTTCATTTCCGATACCGATATAAACATGGTAGCCCTCATTAAACAAGAAGGCAAACACAGTATTTAATGCAAGGTGTGCCAAATAAATAAAAATATCTCAAAAATTATACATCAGATTTGTTATATTTTGACATTTTGGGAGAGAGAAGAAGTAGCCGAACAGTTTGATGTATAATATGTGCGTGGTATGTAAAGGTCATGTGTGTCATCATTACAAAAACCGATATTTACCGAAAATGCATTTTAATGCCAATATCAGCCGATATTATCGGTAGACCGATACCGATATCCATCCCTAAATTCTACAACACATTTTTAGGAAACTTAAAGCATTTTCAGCTCATTCTGGTGTTTAAATGAATGACAGCTGTGATGCATTTATAATAACTGATGTCCAGTGTCCATAAAACACTGAGCTCACACAGACAACACAACCTTTGTGCATTGGTATTATTTATCTAAAGAAATTCCATGTTGAAGTTTGGGTAATACATATTACTTTTTGTTTTTTTTCTTCTGTTTTCAATTAGAGCGTTAGATAATATTTTGGGACTATACATCTTGAATGATAAATAAAAATGATTATGCTGAACTGAGTAATGAAATGAGGTATAAATATATAAGTTTATACCTCTACTACGGTACTTTTTGAACAGGTTGGAAGGAAATGTAATAGGAATCATACATGTGTATATGTCCATATATACAGAGCAACAATGTATTGTCAATAATAGAAAAATACCCGAAGTAGTGTTACTAATGCAGCGTCATACATTTGAAAATAACGGGATCTGCTTTTCTGTTGCCCATGCTGCTTTACACTTTTCTCCGGTTAAATATCCAGGACATAAAAGCACATTTCAGCACCTCCTACCTGGTGGTGGTGAGCTAAAAGCAGCAGATCTGTCATACAGCAGCAGTGAGATCAGACGGCTCAGCGGTGGACAAATAGTTCTCAGTGATCCTGCTGCAGAACGGACTAATAACAGTCATTATGGCTATAACTTTTTTTTAACCTGAAATATGTTTCATTCACAAGCAAGTAGAATAGCCCAGTCCAAAGCCTGTCCATGTAAATGCCTTTAAAGTTTTATAAATTAATAACTTTTTACATGTCAGAACCTCCCCTCTGGTCCGTCTCTATCTCAACTGCTGCAGTCAAGATGTATCAGATTTCATTTGGATCAGATGGCGTATCTATTTCCACCGCGGCCAACGAGAACGAGCAGCCAGTTTTCTCCCCCCCCCCCTCCTCATTTCACACACTCACACCTCCCACCGCCCAGCCGGCCTACCTGTGATTACCGAAAAGACGCGGCGTTGAGCCCGACCTATTATTTCCAATTTCTTCTGGAGAAAGTTAATCTAATGAGCATTATCGGCAGCTAATGGGAATTATAATTAGTCAGATGCAGCAGATTATCTGCGCATAATTAGCTGTGTCTGTCAGCCCCAATTAGCGTGACAGAAATTAGGAGACTTTGGAATTTAGCAGGGGGAGGAGAGGTGTGTGTGGTTAGTGGCTCAGAGCTCGGCCGCATGCACAAATGGTTTTTAACGTGCACAGAGGAATGGTGTTGATAGGTTTCAGACTTCCTGTAAAGGCGTGAGGAGATGTTGGCCATGTGGCAGGACGTCCTGGTAGGACACATTGGAGACTAATGTGATTCTCTCACACCCTGCACATGCCTTTCAGCAAATATTGAAAACTGCTCCACAAGACCACCTTTTAAAGTGCTGGTCACGGTCAGAGGTTTATTGAGTAAAAATGGCCAGCAGTGACGCCGAGCGACACGTGATCCAGCGTAAAATCAGCTTATCTTTTTATTGAGTTTAACTGATTAAACTACAAGCTGCTGAGAAACTTTGATGCTACAGAGCTGGCAATAAAGAAGGACGAGTTCAGCTTTTTCATTTTTACTACAATACAGCCGCTGTGCATGGATAGGGAAGGGAAATCCTCCGTACAATGTTCCCATGACTTAAAAATCACCAACACACCAGAAATATTCATCATTAACCCCTTATAGATTTATAAATTGTAATGTTTGTAAAGTTGTCACATTTAATAAACTGTCAATAAAATACCAAAGGTATCGAATGAAGTATAATGTCTCATCAGCTATGAGTCATTGACCT
This sequence comes from Callopanchax toddi, assembly GCA_006937965.1. Taxonomy (NCBI): domain Eukaryota; kingdom Metazoa; phylum Chordata; class Actinopteri; order Cyprinodontiformes; family Nothobranchiidae; genus Callopanchax; species Callopanchax toddi. The sequence continues at coordinate 2,035,050 of SSNR01000041.1, read as the reverse complement.
CATTAGGCCTTTAATATCAGATTCACTCTTGTCATAGATTCTTTTGGGTATCCAGGGAATCAACACTCAATAATTTGAGAGGGAGGCAAAAATATAGTTTATAAAATCTATTTATTACTATATTTCTATGACTAATGATAGTACAGCATAAGGATACACCGATACGATACTGGTATCGGCCCGATACCGGTATCGGTTAAAGTTACCCGATACCAGGAACCAATACCAGTGGCTTCACTGTCTGTGACTTGTGATTTCTGTTGTAGTTTCCTATATTGAACACTAGGGGGAGCTATTGAGCTAAAGAAGAACAGTGTGGGTTGAGAGCTGGAGATGGTGCCAAATAGTTCATTTTATTTGGTTAAAATGTGGAAAACTGAAATAATTTCACTGTGAAATCACAAAATGGTTATTTTTCACCTTATATTTTAGTTTTGTGATCATTTTTTAATATATATATATATATATATATTTTTTTTTAAATCTAACTCAGTTATTTGTTGTAAAAAGCAGAGAAGAAAAAATAAAACCTGTATTCCAATTTGTTGCATTTTTTGTGTGCGGTAGAAGTATCGGTATCGGTACTGGCGAGTACTCAGATTTAAGTATCGGTATCGGATCGGTTTTGAAAAAAGTGGTATCGGTACATCCCTAGTACAGAGTGATACCAAAGAAAACACTAATAAAACTTTTATCAAAAAGGATTGTGGATGTTATAAAGGATATACGGTAATTAAAGCTGCATTTATGCAGCGTTGTAAACAAGCTAGCTTTTACAGAAACACGTCTCAGAGCACTCACCCCTCCCGTCGGGTAATCGGTAGGTCCAGCCTTTCCACGGACATGGGACCACGCTTTGCCACGATTACAATAGACACCAAAACTCCAGCCGTTAAACGTTCCCCCAGCTTTTCCTCTTTTCACCTCCAAACGTTTTTAGTTTTCTGCTAGCTGAAAATGTGTTTTTTTTGGGGGGGACTCTGGTATTTTTTCCTAATATTGAAGCGCTAACAACCGGCTGTTTCGGTCCTCTCTCACTTCCGGGATGTTCTGCTGTAAAATGTGCCCGGGCGGATCCAAGCAGTGCGGAAATGCGGCAGACAGACAGCCGGATTGTCCAATCATATCGTTCGGTCCGAACGACAGGATTGGCTGAAGTTTTTAGAGAACTGCGGGACAACCATTTTATTGATTTCTTTCGGGTTTTTTAATCTCCACAATATATTTATAGCTATACTATGTTAGAACGTTGTTAAAAGGCTTTAAAAAAAACGTTAAAAGCTACATTGTTTACCAAATGAACGAGTGCAGCTTTAAGTGTCTTAGATAAGATGTGAAGTTTGCTGTTATAGGAATAATCTGGCTTAACTTATTGACCTTAATGTGTTTGATTACTTATCAGTTGATCATAACCAATCTGACACCAGTTAACGAAGCCTACTATACCAGGTGTGAGCTTCTGAGTGGATCGGGCTGCCAGGTAGAAGTCGGGTTTTGATGAAGGCTCAGGGGTAACCAAGGGTTGAATATCCCTTGGTTATGGCAAAGTCCCGGTCCGAGGTAACTCTGGCTGGTAAAGTAGTTTACTTCGGCTGGAGACTGGCGTGGATAGTTTAGTTAGCGTCTGATGAAGTTGGAGCAGGTTAAAACAAATAATAATTTGGTTTTCAAAAAGGTGGATCTGAGCCTGTAAAGTTCTCTGTTGTAGAATCTGGCTTGATCCCACAAACAGTGTCCTGTTAGCATCTGGTTGGAACTACCAGAAACTAGTGAAAGTGTCCTTTAAATGGGAATATGTCTGACCAATCATGAGCTGGAAAAGTCTAAGAGGCGTTACCAAAGCCCTCCACTTCACTTTCCGTGTATTTGATTCAGTGCTGTTGAATAAACGTGAATAACTAATAATAATAATAATAATAATAATAAAAGGAAAAAAATGCCTTTAAATTTTTTTGCAGCCTAAACCTGAAATTTTGACAAAAAAAAGTTTTAAATAGAAAAAAGAAAAAAGAACGAGGTTTTTAAAGTGATAATATGCAACTTTTTCATATTTTTAAATCTTCTCCTTGAGCCAGTCTGTGCTAATATGACCCTTTACAGCAGGGGTGTCAAACTCATTATGGTTCAGGGGCCACATGCAGACAAATTAGATGTCAAGTGGGCCGGACCAGTACGATCCTAAAATAATTACGTATAAATAACAAGTGCATGTTTTTCCCCATGTTTTCATGCAAGAAAAATTACAAGTACTTTTGAAAATCTTCACATTTATTCAAAAACTCTTTTGCAAAACACAAGATAAACAAATATTTCTTAAGACAATTGTGCAGAATGCTGGTGAAGGTTCTCAGTCATCCAGGTCATGATAATCCAAAAAGGGTTTTAAATAAAGGCAACTAGACTTATTTGGTTCTTTGAAGACGTTTCACTGCTCATCCCAGTAGCTTTGTCAATTCTGTCTGAAGTAAAGGAGAGAGAGTCTTCTCTTCCTCCGTCTGTGACACACCTCCTTCTACCCCTTGAGGAGGTGTTCGCTCCACTGTATTCAACTGGAGTCCTGGTGAGGTGTTTTGATTAGAGTCGAGAATTGTCTGGGAATTAAGTTCAGAGCAGACTTGTAGGAGCTGGAAAGATGAAATCTGAGTCCTCCTCTGTTTAAAGTTGGTTTTTCACATTTGACATAGATGGCTTCTTTAACTCCTCTCTCTTTTTGTAATTATTATTGTAATATTATATTATTGTAAGTATTATTATTAATAATTGTGCAGAAGTACACCAAACTTTTATTGTCTTAAAATATTAATACTAAAAGATTTCCAACATAGAAACACCCTTGATGAGAGAATCATTTTTTGCAGTGTTCAGACTGACCCACGGTCTGGTCTGGAGGCTCTGCCTCGTTTTCAATGAGGGCCTCTATTGTTTATAGACTAGTGTGGGTTTGGTACTGGTTTATCTTTTCAAATAGGGTCTGGGTTTGAGGAACTCAGTGTTTCATCTAAAACTGTATAAAACCAGTAAATCCAGGTGATGCTGACTGGACTCCATCAGTTTCACCATGGTTTCATTTAGATCAGGTCTGAGGGAAAACCCAGATCTGGATCCAAACCCACTCAGGTGTTTTTAGCTCAGTGGCAGCAGGACGGTCACGGTACTGATCTGTGTGCCCAGCTGACGTCCTGCTCTAGTTAAAAATATCAGCTTCAGCTCAGGGCAGCGATGCTGCAGCTGGCATGAATGTTGAGCCAGAAACGAACCAAACGCGCGGACCAGGACGCACAGAGCGCAAACGCTCCAGTTTGGGCTCTGATCTCTGTGCGTAACGCGATCGGAAGCCCTGGCCTCACGCTGTGACTAGATGGAGGATTCATCACTGGCCAAGTTGACAGGCGCAGCGCGAGGAGGACGGCAAGTTCGGTGGCGCGCTGCGGCTCTTTAGCTTGGCTCAGCTGTCATCCAACAAACGCGCTTTGGATGCGACCCGCCGTTTCCACTGGCTGGAATAAACCTATAAGGCTAGAGATGTGCAGTTTCACCGCCGATCCTTTTCGGTTTTTGTGGTGAAAGGACGGAGCGGAGGGCTGAGTTTTACGGCGACCGCGTAGACGGGTGAAGCGTCTGGACTGATAACATCTGAAGTGAGTGGGTCGGGCTGGCACGGGCTGCGTGCGTCAAATGTCTGATTTGAGCGTCTGGACAGCTGGAAATCAGGCTGACAAGCGCTCAGCCTTGCTTCAAATGCAAGTTGCGTTAATTGCGTTATTTTTTTAACTCGTTATTTCTTTCATAATTAATTAATCATAATTAACGCGTTAAAGGCCCAGCCCTAATTTTTTTATTTTCAAAACTCATCCAGCGGGCCGGATTGAACCCCTTAGCGGCCGGATTTGGCCCGCGGGCCGTATGAATGACACCCCTGCTTTACAGAGTTAATGAAAAGTCACGTAGCCCCATCTGGTGCTTAGATCCGGAATACCACGACTGCAAGATCTCCGTCGCCGTCACGGTACCCAGGAAGTCACGTGTCTCACGAGGGTTAGGCTAACCCAAAGTGGCTAGCTGTTATGCTAGCGCTGGAGTGATTTTAGCTCATGATTCCTGATTTTTTTTTTCAATCTCTCCCTGCTTGAACACAGCTGATTTCTTTGAAGGAGTAAATAACCGCTCCTGTAGAAAGCTATGAAGGCTGAGGAGACATTTCAACAGGTAGATTTAGGCGTTTAGAAGCTGAAACAATATGGTAACTTGTGTAATGCAGTGATTTAAAACGGACACCAGAGGGAGCCCAAAACAAGCAAAACTGCATATTATCACTTTAAAAAGTTAAATAAAACTACACACATTTAACAACAGTTGAATAAATGAATGACAAAAATAAATTTAAATAAAAAAACAGAAATAAATGAATTTTTAATTGTCATAAATAACACTTGGTGGTTGAAATGTGTGTTTCAGTGATCGCCGTTTAAACGGTTAGGCCCACAGTGCATAGTCCATGTTCAGGCTGTTTACACCCTGTGATGTTGCATTTATTGCGCACTAAGAGAACACAAATCTGCCTGGTGTTCTTGAAGTTAAACAAAGCACTTTGCATTGTTTTTAATCAGTCTCATATCATCACACCAACTCCACCCGAGGCCCTGAGGGAACTGTCTCGATGAGCACGTACAGGAAGATACACAGGCTGCTAAATGGCTTTTGATTGAGAAAACACCTCGTTACATTTGCATAGATTATCTCCATCTATTTGACCAGGCTGTATGTGTCAGTAAATCGCGGCCTGCAAATAGCTGCAGTCAACAGCGAGAGGCGTGGAGGAAAGCCTTGGCGGTACACAGGCTCCGCCAGAGTGTGTTTAAACGATGTAAACTAGCGGCACGCACAAATACAGTTAAGCTAACATTCCTCACCTGTAAACAAACAGGTGTGTGCTCACATCAGGGTATGGGGAGATGTAAGGCCTGTGGCCTGAGTCAGCACTGATTTTAGGGATGAAATAGTATAAAAATGTTGTCATATTTAATATGATGACATTCATCACAGCTTATATTGTGGTGATGTTTTGTGGGAAATGTGCAAAAACTATTCTTACAAACTAAAATGATTGTACAGCAGCATTACAGGGTTTACTAGTTGCTTAAATGTATTATAATTAATATAATAATAGTTGTTTATTAGTAGTGTATATTACTCTCAGCACCTGCTGTATGAAAAATGTACAAATAAAGAGTTGATTATAGTCTGCAGGATGAAAACATGATGCACCCAGCATTAAGGCTCTGTGGTTTTTGTATTTTACAAGTAGAAAGAAGACTGCAGGTTATTTTATTGACCTTCAAAATGTTTAAAGCAGCATTGATTAACTTTCCTGCATAGCCCCCTACTGGTTAAAAGTTTAATTTCAGCTGTCGTAAATCCTCTCGCAGCCTGCTACTGCTCTCGCCGCTTTTCAGCTAATAATCTCGTCAGAAAAGGTGTTGTATTTGACATTTTTTTGAACGTATGATTATTTTCAGTTCAGAAACAGTCTCTCTCTTCCTTTCTCTCTTTTTATCTCTCCCTCTCTTTGTCTCAATTGACCCAAATCTGACTAGACCCGGAAGAGCCTGTGTAGGTGATGTTTTCATGCGGGTCGCGCGTCACAGTTTCTGGCGGATTTATTTATTTATTTACCTGTGAGGTGGCGTTGGGGAAGTCTTATTTTTCAGGACATCTTTTTATACAATTTCACCACGTGGTTCATAGTCAGACTGGTTAAACCGTGAAACCCTCGCTGAAACCATCACTCCTCCCCGGCCGTTGCTACACCTGGTAACTATGGCCGTAAAGCAGGTAGTGACGTCATCTAGGAGACCTACCCGCTCCTCAAAACTGTTTAGTTCTGTATCTGGCCAGTAGGGGGGTGTAGAGTGGTGGCAAATATGAAAACGGTCACGTTTCTAACTCAAAAATCAATTAGATCAATTTTAGATAAAGTAAAAATGTATTTGATTGATTTAACTTTTTAAAAATGTATTATTATTATTTCACTTTTTAAAACTCTTGATATATTTGTCCAACTTTTGAAAACTTTTTGTAAGATGTTTAGGCTGTAAATCAAATAATAAAGCATGTAAGAGATCTAATAATGTCATTTGCCCTATAAAGGGTTTAAAACCATTAAGTGTTTCATTCTTGATGCATCTATTAAGAACCCTAACCCTAAAACTAACACTTTCAAGGAAATAGTAGCAAAACAACAAGGGTTCAATTCCCAGCCCAAGCTACGTGTCGAAGTATCCTTGGGCAAGATACTGAACCCCCAACTGCTCAATGGGATATTACCTGATTAAAGAAAGGTTAAAAATAGTTCAGTAGACCCTGTGCGCAGATTTCCTAACGGACATCCTTCTGTAAGACAACAATAGAGTAATATTTGGGTTTAGTGCAATATTTAAAGAGTTTATTCACACAGACTCAAAGTGAGGAGTATGGAGACATCTCTCAAAGTTCAAAATATTTCATCTTGATCAGGAGGAGCAGTTGGACATAACAACAAGGAGTAACACAGAAGGCGCTCTCACTCAGAGTTATTTATACAATACGGGAGGCATGGTGACTCATCCGCAGCCTCCTGTGAGACAAATTATGAGTGGAAGCTGACCCTGACACTGTCACAATCAACACGATTACAACCATCACATCAACGCAGGTAGAAAACTATTATTTTTAAAAGTAGAATATAAAATTTTTCTAACAGTGCATTATTTTATTCTTTGGGGGCAATAAGGGTTATAATGTAATGTGAAGTTATAATAAGCTGAAAATGATATGTCACATTATTTTATTTTAGTATTTTTGTTTTCCACTTAGGTTTATAGTGGCTAAAGCCTAGTTTATACCTCACGTGTGAGTGCAAACGTATTGATGGAGACGTTTTTGATTTTTACTTCTCCGTCAGTGTCGTGAAGCAATTCTCCACCAGGACAGCAGAGGGCGCATAACTTTTCTGCGGTAACGCCTCCGGTCGACCAAAGTTTGTTTACTTCAGCTCAGTAATGGCCGACAGAGAGCGAATTTTGATTGAGTTTGCACAGATTGATCTCGAGGAACAAACAATGTTGTTAAAAAGAATGAAACAGGAGTGAGGAGACGGCGTTGAATGTCCGTCCGTTCAGTGAGGACGAGGCAGACGACGAGCGAATATGTAGCTCTTGTTCAACCTGTGAGGGACACTGATGGATGATATAAATGTTGTACCAGACGTTTCCATATCTACTTCCCCAAGATTCTACTATTACTACTCTGTTGATACCGGCGTCAAGCCGGAAATGATCACGAGGTGTTGAGCCGACCAATCAGAGACGTGCGCTCTCCGTCTCGTTCGACGGATAGTTAGAAAAGTGAGCTCGACTCCGTCCGTCTTTGCTCGTCTTAGTCCTACTCCTGTAACTTTGCTGGCTTCCAAACCAAGACTTCCAACTCACGGAATACACAGTTAAATGAGTGTTTTCTATCTTAAAAAAAAAAATCCCATTCATTATTTGACAGCATTTGAAAATGAACACATCATGAGTTTAAACTCCTGTTAGCCTCAAAATGAGTCTCCAGATACTGTAAGGAGGAGAATTTACATCGCCAGTCACAATGTTTGGGCATTTTGATTGGAGAGGGCTCGCTGCAGATCGATTCGTGCCTGCGAGGGCGGACATGGTTCAAGCTGCACTGAGCCTCCCAGAGTCGAGTGTGTGTCTTCTGGGCAAAATCTGTGGATTAACGGAGGCCTGAACTTGAAACAGGAAAGGACAGAGCAGTCAATAACACACTGATTAATGATAATGGCATGCAAGCCAGGGGGATAATCTTTCTAAGCTCTTTTTATCTAAGGACCGATTGACTGAAAACATGGAGGACAGAAAGAAAATCTACCAATCCCCAGTCAAACAGGGGGCTTCCAAACTGAGTAAATGTTTGTTTATGTCTTCAGTTTTTATAAGAGTGATTAGGAATGCGTCTGCTGCCACGAGTGACTTAAACTTTGTGCTCAAATTATTTGTGAATCTTAAACATCTTACCAGGATATTGATGTGTTTTCACCGGGCAATAAACAATTTGCGAGTAACCTGATTTTGCTATTTTCTCAAAATTGTCTGGCTCTCTTAATAAATGCATTTATGCGCTGCTCCTTCAGGTTACCATCTAGTTGGATATTTCCCTCCACCAATTGTCCACATTATTCTGCAGATGCGTCATCAGTTTCTGCATCCATCAGTGCTTTTTTTCCCTCCCTGTCACCTTGCTACAAAATATCCTAAAAGCTTCACTTATCATAATAACACCCCCCCCCCCAACCTCCTCTCACAGTTTATCCCCCGTTATTAAATGCTTATTGACAGGGCTGAAATGGAAATTATGGTTTATCCTGGCCCCCTCTCATCAATCTGTCCCATTTGAGACTTGGAGGCTCTGCTCAGGAATTTGAGAGTCGCTGATCCTTGCGCTTAGGCCTCATCCACCTGCTTATGGATTTGCCGCAACTGCTAGCTAATTTATGCACTCTCATGGATGCAATTATTCTCTATGTCCACAGTTGCGAAGACGCGGATTGGTTTTCTAAGGAGCTTATTTCCACCGGCTGAGTTTAGTAAACTTGGACCCTTTAGGGACCATTTGTCTCCTGTCCTACATCCTTTTCTACCCTCTTTTCTGATCTTGTTCAGAACCGGTTTGATACTCTCACCTAATTGTCTTTGCTTGTCTATCCTTTCTCCCCCGTTTCTTCATTCACTTCCATCCCGTTGCATCACTTTGTCCTTCACAGCCTCACATTCAGGGGCCAAGCGTCGGCTCTCTTGGCCCCTTTGCTTCCTGTTTGATTAGCCCGATAGTTTATTCACTTCACCCAGGCACAAAAGACATCAAGCTGACTGATCAGTGGGCAGGAGCCCGGCCACGGCTGATCAATGAGGCCTTGGGAGAATGGACAGGAGGGGGAGGCAGTGAAGGTGTGGGAGGGAGAGCTGGACAGGTAGGCTGACAGACGCACAATCAGCGATCCGATCGATGGGGGAACTTTTGCTGAGCTCAGATAAGAGGGCGCTGCTCGGGCGAGGTGCACATTCTGATACTCACTGACGGGAGCTTTTGTTTCCCATGTGAGCTTATTGGTTCTTTAAATGACACCGCTACGAGATGGAGAATCAAAACAAACAAAAGGTACAGTACATAAACCAAAAAGATACCATGGGACTGACTCATTTTAGTCTGCAAAACCTCTTCACTCAAACAGGTACACAAATATGCTAATGTGCCGTGATAAATGCCCTCCTCTATAATTAAATAGTGCGTATGATAGAGTATCGAGAGGAACCATTGATTGGTTTGAAATTGGTTTCTCAGTAAAAGTGCAAACAGTATTGATTTGATATATTGGAAAACAATGAAGCTACCTGAGTGTTGTCTTAGTTTACTGCTTCCAATTCAAGTCCATTCCTTACACGATTATTTTAAACAACTCTCCAGATAAATAAGCTCATATGATGTTAGCATTATGGATCTGTTCAAACTTTTATTTAAAGTGTTGGATTTTAACGCTGTTATAATGAATATTTTGACGCTAATAATGACGTACTTTTACCACTAAGCGCTGCTAGAACTCAGTTTGCTTTTCATTGTTTTGGTTTTACATCCCTAGACTTTACTCACTGCCCACTCTCACCACTCTCACCAGACCAGTTGCTACCAGCTGCTGTTTTCAGAAGAAAAATCCAATAAGTCCACAATGATTTCCATATATACACTTTACTTGAGCGGGCCACAGAGATATACTGCCGCCCATCAAAGTGCATTTGCTAAACCTATTTTAGCATTATTTTTATATTCTTCTGAGAGTGCCACATTTGATCAGTCATTTTCAGTTCTGGTTTATTAAGAGGCAGACTGCCACAGTTCTTTATGTTGGAAGTTTACTGGCAGTGGAGGCCTCATCTAATATTTTGTTTCCCTACTGTTTGTCCATGTTGCTGTTTAGGAGTCTTTTGTCCTGCTTTAAGAGACTTTGCACAGCTGTCTTATGGTTATTAATAGTATTACGTCCTCTGCCCTGAATTGATGATGATTGATTGATGAAATGATACCTTATCGCCTTCACAGAGGCTAACATTAGATGAGGTAAGTTAAAGCAATATAAGCTAGAGCACTAAAATTGATCTAATAGATTTTTGAGTTAGAAATCTGACCATTTTCATATTTGCCACCACTCTACACCCCTCTACTGGCCAGATAGCGCACTAAACAGTTTTGAGGAGCGGGTAGGCGTTCTAGATGATGTCACTAACCAGTGGCGGCTGGTGAAATTTTTTTTGGGTGGGGCATATTTTTACAAATCAGTTTTCAGATGCGCAAATAATCACATATCACCACTAGAGCAGGAATGAAGCAAAATATTTTCATCTGACTGAATATTTTGCTGGTAAAAATCCCTACCACCAGTTCTCTAACAATGTGGAGCTGTTAGGTCTGATTCTACACATCAAACAGTAAAGAAATCATAAAGTCTTCATGAGGAGACCTTAGAATAATATCAATATAATCAGATACAAATAAAAATAAAAACAACCACAATGTGGTCACAACAGAAGTAAGAGTTTCAAGTAAAAAACAACCTGACCTACACAAGGTCAGAAACACAACTTAATATTCACAATTATCTTTCTACTGACACCACAAACACAGAAATCCATCTCTAACTAACACAGTCAGATAATTAATTAATGTTACAATTCAGACAACAACCACTAACCAAGCAAGTCATGACAATCAGCTCAACTACTGAAGTGAATTAACAACAAAATAAAGTCAAACCCACTGATATGTCCCATCAAAATAAGTAAAATTACGGTTTTAGACCACTCATACAAAACTCCCATAGAGCGCCGTTCGTTTTTATTAAAAGTGTCATCCAGCGCCTCAAAACAGGCTAAACTACATGAAGCAGCATTCATTCAACAGTATGCGTGTCCCTCTAATATTCGGCTACAAAGGCATGTCGCTATTTAAGGTATACATCCACAAAACAGTAGGTCTCTGCCATTTGCTGAAAGGCATTTTCAATAGCAAAAATCGGCGCGAGACATTGGTTATAAAATGAAAGAAAAAAACAAACGAAGTCACTCTCCCTGGAGTTGATGAAATCAGGACCCATGGAATAAAACGGCTTTTTGTCACAAGCTGCCAAGAAGGATTCTTTGAATAAATATCCATTTTGTTAGTTAGTTCTCTCCATGTTTAACTCACGTCTGCTGCCAGGCAGGAGCAAACGATCGCTCTGTAGAGCTTCCGGGTCAACATCCGGTCTAAGTCATTCATTACGTTTTTCTATTTCTTTTTTACTTTATTTGTAATCACTTATGACTTATCAGTGTGTTACAGTGCCATAATTAATGATAAAAACTAAAGTAAATACTTAAATAATAAGCATTAATTCTCCGGTTTTGACTGTGCCGTTGTGCGCATGTCAGGGACGCTATGACCTGCGTCCTGATCGGTCTCCTATCTTTTGCATTAAAGATGATTTCCAGTGCGCATGCGCCAGGAGCAGAAACNGTTCTATAATGATTAATCCAGAGTTCTATAATGATTAATCCAGAGTTCTATAATGATTAATCCAGGGTTCTATAATGATTTATCCAGAGTTCTATAATGATTAATCCAAGGTTCTATAATGATTAATCCAGAGTTCTATAATGATTAATCCAGAGTTCTATAATGACTAATCCAGAGTTCTATAACGATTAATCCAGAGTTGTATAATGATTAATCCAGAGTTCTATAATGATTTATCCAGAGTTCTATAATGATTAATCCAAGGTTCTATAATGATTAATCCAGAGTTCTATAACGATTAATCCAGAGATCTATAATTATTAATCCAGGGTTCTATAATGATTTATCCAGAGTTCTATAATGATTAATCCAAGGTTCTATAATGATTAATCCAGAGTTCTATAATGATTAATCCAGAGTTCTATAATGA